>PVKS010018059.1:0-40837 GCA_004027875.1 Aplodontia rufa
ATTTGCATTTCTCTGATTACTAATGATTTAGAGCACTTTCTCATGTATTCATTAGCTTGATCAATGTCCTCTGGTGAGAAGTCTCTGTTTAGCTCTTTGGCCCATTTATCAATTGGGCTGTTGGTGATTTTGTAGCTGACATTTTTGAGTATTTTATAGATTCTGGATATGAGACCCTTGTCTGAGGAATCATAGTCCAAGTATCATAAAATATTATGTTTTGAATTTTACCTTATTGTTTAGTTTTGAAATTCCTTTCAAGAAGCTAATACATATAGACAGACAAATAGGCCTCTCACACTCAGGCAATTTATTTCCTCATCTGAGTTTCTGCATCTCTTTTCAAAAAATCAAGTCACTTATGAAATTTTTTAAACTATTTTTTTTATGTGTCTATTCACAGATTGTGACTTTTGAGGTCAGAGAAAATATTTTTTAATCCTCTCCAAGCTACTATCTTATGCATACATATATTGATGTGGTGTGGCATTTTTTGATTACCTAACCTAATGAAACCTTCTTCATAATACTCCTTCCCATCACACCTTCCCTTATTATCTCAATAGCTAAAATTACCTTTTATCTTTCAAAAGTTGTCCCATCTGTTGTCTCCACCTCCTCCTACCTTGCCACAAGAGCAAGGACTTGTCTTTTTTAACAATGAACTTCCTAGACAAAGAAGTGTACCTGGCCTCCAGTAGGAGCTCACTAAATACTTATCTAATGTAACTGCTTGACACTTGAAAAATTATCTTGAATTTAATGAGTGATTTAGAATGCAACACTTACCTATGTTATCACATGTATTAAAATAACATTCAGGAAGACAATAAACAACATCCAATCTATTGTTTTATAGACTACCCATAATCTGATTTAGTGCTCAACATAGGTGAAGTTTCTCAGAAATACTTGTTGGGATGTACATTGAATATACGAATTAAAGACACACTAATATTCTTTAGGATTCACTAATGTAGGTAAATTTATGTTTTTACTAGTAAAAATTTAATTAGAATATTCTCCTAATATTAATATTATAGCATTTTATCCTAACTATTTTGTATTAAATGTTATACTTACTAATCTTTTGCTTCATAATTTTGATATCTTCTGTGATAGTGGAATTTTTGTATGTTTTAAAATTTGGTTCAGATTGCCTTATAAAACGTCCTATAAAAGTAATGAAATTTCATTTCAGGAAAACATAAATTTGCAATGATACATAGATGATTTTTAATACAAGTTCTGGTTCAACCCTTTCAGTCAGTTCAGTTCCTTTGGCATAGTCCTTGGAACTTGATTGTTTGAGTTTTCAAGAAACAAAGATGGAAGATTGAACTATTTTTCAGGTTTTATCAGTTGGACACTCCTTACTACCCTGAGGCTGAGTTCTTTTATAGGAACAGGCTTTGTGGGTGAAGTGCATGTTTGAAGTTAGTAAATTTTGATTCAACAGGACTCTCATGAGTACCACAGAATAACCCTTTTAGGTCATCACCAGCCCTTGCTTGGCCTGTCTGTTGTAGTACTGATATAAGGAAGTGAGGGCTAGATAGGAGGAAACAGGAGGACCTTCCAAGAGGATGGAGATGGGTGAGAACCCCATGTAAGGATGAGGGCCACTAATGCAGAACAGTATAGACAAATAATGACTTGTGTCTGTTCCTGAACATTTCCTTGGGACAAAAAAAAAAAATCCCTGTGCAGAAAGTCTCAACGATGCTCACTAATCATCCATTTTTTGGCACTGGGGGTACATGTCCATTGTTGCTGATTTAGAAACCCATTTCATCATCATTGATATTCACACTGTGACCTTATACTGCAATTTCCCATTGTATTTCACCTTTAGGCAGATTAAGTAATTGAATGGTTGAAGTAGCAATTACATAAGGGCAACTTTTCTTTGGACAGTCTTTTCATCAAAAACAGTGATCCAACAACTGCCAAAACCACAAACAGAAAAGGACCATGATTTCACTGCAATTTAATGGCAGCCACTAACATGAAGAAATGGATATAAGATTCTTGGGGCCAGTAAAACCACAACTAAGTCTAGTTTTTTAATCCATAGATACCACAAGATTGTATCATTCTTCTTCTTCATTTAAAGGAATAGTAGATTCAAGAAAAATAGCAAATAGTGTCTTGAATGTCAAAGTCATCTACTCCTGAAGTAAGATTTAGGATCATTCATGCAAGGTACTTGCAGGAGGGATATGGATTCCAACTTACTAACAGAAGAAAGCAGTGGTATAAAAGGGGGAGGTGCTTTCTGCATGGTAGAGTAACTAAATGTTTTTCTTAGTACTTAGATTAAAAAATAAAGCTTTTCTCTTAATTTTTGGTATTGGCAAGAGACCATGCAGAACATAAAGGTAGGCAGAAATGATTGCAGAAATTATAGGACAAAAACTGACAATGTAAATGATAAAGGGAAGAACAATCTCTCTCTCTCTCTCTCTCTCTCTCTCTCTAGAGAGAGAGATTGTTCTTCCCTTTATCATTTATATATATATATATATATATATATATATATATATATATATGTATAGAGAGAGAGAGAGAGAGAGAGAGAGTAGTGTGGTATCAATTTGACAAAGTCATTAGGAAGCCTCTATATCCTTCCAGCTCATACATATATATGTGTACACACACACACACACACACACACATATATATATATATATATATAGACAGAGAGAGAGAGAGTAGTGTGGTATCAATTTGACAAAGTTATCAGGAAGCCTCTATATCCTTCCAGCTCACTGATCTACCTTTATCAAGGCAATAGTTCTTGTCCTCTTGGTCTCAGAACACAAGTGCTAGGTAGCAACAAGGGCTGGGAAATGGCCTTTGTCTGCTTGGGGCTACCATACAAAATATTACGTACTGGGTGGTTTAAACACCACAAGTTTATTTTCTCACAGTTCTGCAGTCAAAAATCTGGGTGCTAACAAGACAGGTGCCTTTGAGGTCCTTTATATGAATTACAAATGGTCACCTTCTAACTTCACAATGGAAGGTTTGCCTGTGTTCTTGGGAACAGCAAGTTTCTGGTCTTCTCTTTTAAGGGCCCTAAGAGTATCAAAGGAACCCAACTCACATGATCTCATCTAAATTTACCTCCCTAAAGCTTCATGTCTAAATATCATTATATAAGAGATTAGGGATCTGAGATTTGATCTATAAATTTGGAGGAAGGAATAACATGAACATAGTTGATCTGAGTGAATGCATTCACTATCAGCATCACTCCCCCAAATAGGTGAGTTTGGGGACATCCTACAATAAAAAGGGCTGAAAATGATTTTGACTGGCTTCCAAAAACCAGCTCATTAAAATCCTAATCATTACAATTATGCCCTATTCCAAGAGATTTTTATGTGGTGCCAAAGGCCTCTGAAGTAAGGGTCAGCAAAGTATAGCCCATAGCCAAATATGACATACCACTTACCTTTATAAATAAAGTTTTATTGGGACACAGGCATGCCTGTTTGGTTACATATTTTCTGTGGCTTCTGTGCAACAGAGATGAAATCCTGCAACTGAGACTATATGCCTCACAAAGCCAAAAATATTACCTGGCCCTTTAAAGAAATATTTTCCTGTCCCTGCCCCAAAATATCCATAAATATAGTTTACAGTTTTGTGCATCTTGTGAAATGTTGCACAGAATGATGTATGTGTGTGTATTTATTATGGAGTGGGTTAAATTTTTTATCAACTTCTCAAAATGTATGTGTTCTACTGCAGAAGTTCATAGAGTTTATAAAGTTTGAGGAAATATAGGGTAATGAAGAGGCTTGCTTGTAAGAATGTGTTGATGTAGCCATAAAAAGACAAATGACGACAGATGAATTAATCAAGAAAGTGTTTGGTGTCACGTAGATTAGTGTCACAAATGTAACTTCTGCAGAAAACATCTAGTTAGAATGCCATGTGAGACACTAATAGAATTTAGACTTCACAGAGCTATTTTATGCCTCCAGAATTTTTTTTTTTTTTGTAAATAGACATTTTAGGTTACTAAGTAAAGCTGCAAAAAACAACTCATTAATAACTTTAATTCTGTGGGTATATTCAGTTATTTTGGATCACTTCACAAATTTGATGAAGTGGGATAAGTAGCACTAAATAGAAATATTCCTTCTCTTTGTAGTAACAATCATCTAAAATAATTCCTGAGGCTTTTCTCTGTTTTCTATACAGAAAGCATTCCATTTTCTTTCTTTCAAAATAACATCAACTAGTTGTGTTCTATAAAAACTTACAATGGGACAATGTTAAAGGTCAAGAAAGATAGGTAAGGCAAAGTCAGGTTTATGGCTTTTAATTACATAAGCCTTATTACATTTATTTTAACGTGGCTTGCAGAGAGGGATTAATGGTCAGTGAGATTACTCCTTTGCCTGTTAGGCATTTAAAGATCATTTACATAAAACTTACATTAAAAAATATCATTTTTGTAGTTTGGTAGGCCAATCTTTCATTTTTTAAACAACCATCTCTTAACACCTTGGATTTGCATAACATAAAAATGTTTTTAAAAATGGTTTCACATCTATTAATTCTCAGCCACCCTGTGAGCATGGTAATTATAGTCTCTTTTTATGGATTAAATTTTGATGTCCAAAGAAGTTAGGTCTGTGAAAGAACTATGATTTGAAGTATCAAAATTCCCAGTTCTGTGCTCTTTTCCTAAATTACACTCTTGTAAAATGCCTTTATTTCTGTAAAAAAGAAAAAAAAAAGAACAAAATAATGCTCACATATCAAGTAAATCTGTGCACTTGCTATCTTGTGGAAACAGAAAATACATTTATTGATTACTAATTCAGGCTATATACAAACAAAAGGACTTATGGAAAGGGAAGCCATTGGATTTCAAGTTTCCTAATTAACATTAAATCGCTACAGTTATTAAACTAGCATTATTAATATATAATATTTTGGTCATTATTCTTACATGGATTTTTTTTAACAGACAGATTTCTAGTTCAGATACTGATTTCTTCTTAGTTTCAATTTACTATTAATAAACTTCTCATTCCATTCTCGTGTCTCCCCTCATAAAGTATTGCTACTGAAGGAAAGAATGAAGGTCACTAGAAAACAAAAAATAGCTATGGTTACAGACTCACAGGGATGAATATTTAAATTGGGTCTATGTAAACAGAGGCTTTCTTTTGAGTAGTTAACCTACGGTGACTTTGTTTTTCCTCATTTTAATTCCTCTTTCCATTTAAATGTAAAAGGTATATACAGAAAATAGTATCTGTACAGAGAAGAGAATAAGGTCAATTATGTAATTAAGAACCTCTGAGGATTATAGAACCTTGACAGAGCTCTTAGTAACACTAATAATTCCATTTCAGTCAGAATATAAATCAGCAATCACATAAATAAATCTGCTCTGCTCCATTTGTTCTTAGCATTTTTTATACTCATTATTTGTTCCTACTAAGCCAATAACCAAAAATAATTCAGTTATTTGGTTTTCTGAGTAATTCCAAGATGTGTCAACTAATTAGGCAATCCAAAAAATACAATTATAATTAAAATCATGTGTACTGAGGAGTTAATGTCATGGTATTTGTGGTTTTTAGGACACCTGTAAAGTTACTGTAAATCTGCAGCACAATAGGACTCAGCATAATAAAAATGTTAGAATTTACAAAATGTCATCAAATGCTTGTGGCCCACTTGTATAAAAACATGAATAATTCACAATACTATATATGGAATTAGATTTTGCTGCCCTGATTCCATTTAAATAAGTGTGTTTACGAGTCACCAATTTCACTTTCCTCTGCTTCTAAGTGGTGACCTTTCACTTATGAGCTGAAAAGCAATCAACTCTGGGTATAGAATGAGATAAAGGAAAATAAATTTAAATATTTATAGTAAACATTTATGATAGCATATGCATTCTAAACACATTTTTGTTCAAAGGAAAAAGATATATAAGGACTATTCACTACACAAATATTTATTGAGAAGTTACAAGTGTCTATTCAAGGCTATTATGTGAGTCCAATGAAAATTAGACTATAAAATATATGGACAATGAAATAATATCTAAATGGCACTTTTTAAATGCTTCATATTTAAGAAAATATGAATTTACATAGAGAATAACTGCTAATATGCAGTGATTCTTCCAAATTTCCACTTCTATTTCTTTTATGTGTCCATGATTATCAACTAATATTTGGATGATTCAGTAGGACAGATATAAAAACAGAGATGATCATGAAAACAAATATAAAAGTGAAAAAGAAATAGCTTACTGTTCATTATTTCTAATGTATTTGTGTTTCCTTACTTTATTTCCTCTAAATTAAAAACTCAGTTCCCCTCTAATTTCCTCTCTGTCCACCCATACCTATCCTGAGGCTAATCACAAGAGGACTCCACCCAACATCCTACAACTTCACAGAACATCCCAGAACTGATCTCACTGCTCTGCGCTTTGCATAGCTGCTGTCTGCCTCCACTATAATATCGGGATAAGCATTTATTCTCTTGATTACCCCAGTGCTTGAGCAATCTTTTGTAGATGAAGAAAGTTCATTAGATGCTTGTGGAGTGAACTGATCAAACCATTTTCTTGTACAAAACCTATGAAGACTCTCTATTGCCTTTAGCTTATCTAAACAGAGCCCTCAACCCCCCAGCCTTAGGCCATTTTCCAGCTTCATCAAAGGTGTTTCCCTTCATGATTTCTGAAATTCAGTGACAGTGAACAACTTGATTGTTGTACTTCCTCACTTTGCTTCAATCCAGCTGTTGTAGTCTGTCTTAAATATCTACTTTGCTATTCCTTTGCCTGGGCAATTCCATCATACTTTGAGTTCTAACTATCATCTCCTTTTTATAATATCTCTCAAATTTATTTCCCTTCATTGATTTACATAGCATTTTATACTTATCACTAGTTTGAAGGATCAAATGGAATTAAAAGTCACATCTGATTTGCTTTGAGCACCATCATATGCAGAAAAAGAAACACACCCTTCTCTTCCAAAGCAGTTATTTAATGAAAGAACCCCACAAACTATCTCTGCTCTCTGAACACTAACGGTATCTGTTCAGTCAAACAGCCTGAAGAGCACGAGGCTCCTATTCAGGGGTTACTTAAATCCAATCCCCATTTTGTCATTTCTTGTGACTCTTGGATCAGCTACATAATGTGTAAGTTCCTTCATTTGTTGGCCAATTCTGTCATACTTCATGCCTGAATGTAGCTGTCATCTCCACAAAGTTCTGGTGAAAGTTTAATTGTATGAAAAAGAGAAAGTGCCAATTTCAGCCAATAATCGAGTATGCAATCAATTTTCAGAGCCTTTCCACCAACAGTGAAGCCTTCCATAGAGTTCACTCTCCTTTTCAGCACAGGAAAATGCTGCAGAGCCCCTTTTGGAGTCAGACTACCTTGGGACAAGTCACGATTCTTTCTCTGAAAATGGACAATTTCACTTACCTATATCTTAAATTTTTCATGGGGTTATGGAATTGTGAGGATTAAAACACTAATACAAATGAAGACCTTGGAACAGCCCCTGGTATATGACAAATATAAAATATTAGCAAGTATTATTATTAAGACATTATAAAGTATAACTTCATTAACTATATTAAGATAATATTTTCTGTATGCAATTTTATAGAAGAGTAACTCAAAATACTTTAAACAAAGAAATACAAAAGGAGGAGGATCCCTGTCCTTGGTGAAGACGCTGGAGGAGATCATAGGACTTTAGGATCTCTATAGTTCCTACTGAGGCTCAACACCCACAGTGCCATATCCAATATGCGTCAACCCATATCCTCGCTTTCTTGTTCGTTCGTTCTTTCTTTCTTTCTTTTCTCTTTTTTTATTTTTTTTTAACCATGGGTCTGGGTTCTGTTATCGTCTGTCCTGCCAGAATTATCTAATATAGAGTATAGGTACTTTCATTTTTTATTTTATTTTTTATTTTTTTAAGAGAGGGAGAGAGAGAGAGAAATTCAAAATTAGTTTTTCATCCTAAGTTTCTAGGACACTTAGTTGTATATGTGGTGCTGAGGTTTGAACACAGGTCCTTGTGTATGCCAGACAAGCATTCAAACTGCTGAGCCACCACTCCAGTTCCGAGGATGGGTACTTTTAATAAATAAGGGACAAAGGGATTTGGTTTGGACAAAACAATAGATGTTTATTACAATTCCTGTCTAGAATGGAGAGCAACTTGGAATGGACACACAATGCCAACCTCGTGATGAAGGTGGTGAGAACCTTTGTGTTCTCCCCACCTCTGCAGAGCCTACCACTTCTCCACACTGAGTCAAAATGAGTCATTGTTCCAGAGATACTGGTATTGGATTAAAATGTAGGAATTTTTGAGAGCATGTTGTGATGGAGGTTATGCCATGGAGAAGACATGAATGATTTAAGTAATGGTGATTTTAGAGCAGATTTAGAAAACACCTAAAGAAGTACATTAAGAATTCCAGATTTGATCACTCATCCATTTCATTTGCATCATTCTGGTGAAAACCAAGTATAAAATGTGCAGATCCAAATTGCTTCTATATTTCTGATTAATTTGATTGCAAGCACCTTTTTTTTCCCTAGGGAGGGAAAATAACTCATGGGAATAATTTTCTTAGAAGTGGAGAACATAGAATCAAAGAAGAACCTGCTAGACAGGGTTTACATACCACATGAAGAAGGAAGATAGTCAACAGATTTTTGTATCAATATACAAGTGACCCCAAGAGAAATATTTCAACAGCATTGTGGTGGTGTTTTTTTTTATGCTAGTAGATAATATGGTATTATACTTCTTAAGATAAGCAGTCAATAAATATTTCTTATAAGTGAAGTGTATTTAGTTTGACTCAGAGTGGACAAAGCTTTTGAAAAGTTGAATCTGATAAAAATAACACACATAACAGGTTTATCTGTAGAAATTCTGCTACATCTCAAATACTATGGCAAGAAATTAATTCTATTAGGAGAATATGTATCATAATATACCAAAGGAAGTCTGGTATCATCTAGGCTAAAATTCCCTATGAACATTTATTGGTACAGTAATTATCTCTGACTAGGAAAACCACAATAAAAATCTCTGTATTCCTATCAAGGTCTTATGTTGACTGCTCTCCCACTGTGAATAGCCATGACAGTGTTAAAAATGTAACTGTTCCCATGGACAATGTAGCTGTGTTTTACTTTACCAAACAACAAAATCCAGTCTGTAACAAAGAATTTGTCCTAATTCTATCAACCTGTTTCCTGGGATCTCATAACAAGGAACTGGCGTTAAGTGCCAAGGACCGCTGCTGTTGGAGTAGTGGTATTGGCTGCTGATTCTGGGCAGTTGCAGCCATCTGTTCTCAAAAATTGTGTTTTAGAAAGATATATAAAACAATTAGCAAGTTGGTAATTCTATAGACTAAGCCAAGAAAATGCAATTCAGTTGCATTTGGTGCAAAATAAGGTTCATTTTAAATAAAAGAGGGAATGGAATGGAATTTGTCAGAAGCTGTTGGAGGTCAAAACAAACAACATTGTTTCAGTAGTGGAAACATTTCAAAGAGAGGTGGTGTTCTTTGACTAGAAAGACTATGTGGGCGATGAAAAGATTATGATACTAAAAAAAATAGAACATAGAAGGGCAATAAAAAGGACAAGGTTAAAAATATAAACAAGGCAGTTTCTGTAGTATTCACATTGTGCTCTTCAGAACACATTGCAATAAAAAGTCTTTATAAGCAGGTTCAGTAATGTCACTCATGAGTCATACTTCATACTAAATAGTCACTGAAAACAAGGCACTAAAATTCATCCAAGCTACAAGCAGAGTATGCAGCTTAATCCAATTCAAATCTGTGGAAGTGGACATGCGTGGATATTGGGGATAATGATGTCATGCACCTCTTTGGATAGTGGTCTGCAAGCACAATGCTGCAGGAGAAACTTGAGGATGCAAAGATGAACACCTTAAAATAATAGTGCAAGAACAGAAGAACATCAGAGAGAGCAACTATCCAACAGATAAATAGACAATACAAAAGATACCAATAAACAAATATCCTTAAGACAAAACGAAGAGGACAGTGGATTGCACTACATCAAGAATAACAATAATAGCTTATCTATGCATTGGCATTACCCCTTGATAACAAAGTTTATACACATTGACTGCTACTGTTTTGACAATGTTTCCCCCTCATCTGTATCCTGCATCGCTATATACTTCTAATAAATTTGAAAAAAAAAATAAAGTGCAAAAAAAAAAAAAAAAAGAATCACTCTCTCCACCCATGAAGTGAGAATAGACACTTGGCTAACAAATTTCTCAGACACGTCAATGTATATAAACATGACATCACCGCAGCTCTCTTTTGGCAATACGCAGAACATGTTTAGAGGAGTTTTACCATGAAAGATCTACTTCCTTAAGAGCCGAGCAAAGCAAAACAAATAAACAAATTTTAGTACCCCAAAGTACTAACTAAAGTCAATTTTTCAAATGCTCTATAATTATAGACTCTGATTTGGCTCAACATTACCAGTAAAATGTGGAAGTATGGGAATGAATTTCTTAATAAATGCTTATGTTCCTGGATATATTAGATACAACAGATTCAACTGAATCTTTCCTTAGAAAATAATATACCACCATCTCACCTATAATCAGCAGTAAAGTCTCAAGCTGTTCAGACATTGTTGAATCACTAAAATGACAAATACACTTCTCATTAAAATTAGGGATTCAGGGGCTGGAGCAGTGGTTCCACAATTATGGTGCTTGCCCGGCAAGTGTAAGTCGTGGGTTCAAAGCCCAGGACCCACGTACACAACTAAGTGTCAGAGCAATGAAAGCCATTGGAAAAACTAAAAAAAAAATTGATTCTCTCTGTCTCTCTCACTGTCTTTCTCTCTTTAAAAAAAAATTAGTGGATTCAGTTGATCAATCAGATGCTGTATTTAAATATGGATGACAACTGAAAGTTTTTCAAAATCATGCACAGCATGTAAAATTTTTTTCCTACTGCATAGCCAGATCCACAAACCACATTTAAATAAAAATGCTAAACTAAAAACAAATGTGTATATTGCATCAACATTGTAATTACATTAAAATTATACTTAAATTCTAAACAAGTTATCAATGTATGATATGTGGATGCCATACCATAATGATCACTTCAAAACTTTTTTTGTTGTTGTTGTATGAGGAATTGAACCCAGGGGAATTTAACCACTGGTCACATCCCCTCCTGCCTCAGCTTCCAAAATCTCTGGGATTAGAGGTATACACCATTGTGCCTGTTATTTCAAAACTTTACACATATCTACAATTTAGGATTGTATTGCTTTCTTAGAATAATTTATTCTTTTTTTTTTAAAGAGAGAGGGACAGTGAGAGAGACAGAGAAAGAGAGAAACAACTTTATTTAGTTTTTCACATGGCCTTCGTTGCTCCAACACTTAGTTGTGTACGTGGTGCTGGGGTTTGAACCCGGGTCCTCGTGCTTGTCAGGCAAACACCAAAAACACTGAGCCACCGCTCCAGCCCTAGAATAATTTATTCTTAAATTCATGCAATCACCTTGCCTCTAGTAAAAGTCACAATTTTTAGAGATCAAACCACATTGGATAATGAAAAATATTGATTTTACTTAAAAGCTTTTAAGTTAATATTTCTCTAAATGTGTTTATGCATTTTTTCAAATCAAGATAGGACAAAAGCATAACACTTTACAGAAGAAACTCAAGGGTAAATTATTTTAAGATTATGCATCATGATAACCTCATGTTTCCTTGACAATTTCACTTTGGGGCAAATATGCTTTCATATAGTAATCTTATGTCTTCATTTCTGTTAATCTTGCATTTCAGGCTTAGCATATTGCAAGACTCTTACAAAACAAGATTTCCTCAGGTGGTAACTTATCCCACGAAGAAGACTTAAGAAAAAATTAAAATTTTATGGCTTTGTTGCCTTAATGTGTTAAGAAGAATATTGACTGTGCCCTAAATGTATGTAATAGTCATTCTGTCTGTTGAAATACCAAATAAGAGCTAGTAAACAGGAAAAGCTACTCTGGTATGTTTTCATTCCCTCACTAGGTTAAATCTGTAATCATCATGTGCTAATTATTTCATTCTATCAAACAACAGTCTTCACAAGACTCTTCCATTACTCCTAGTTTCTTCCCTCACTACGATGCATTTAGGATGATATGACCAATTCAATTCTGTAAAATAAAGATTACAAAGAGTTTGACATCAATAAGTAGCAGATGCTAAAACAGAACATAGAATAAGATTGAGTATAAAATCAAATGTGTATATAAATTAGCAGAGACACATACAAAATAATTTTATTGGGACTAATTTCAAAACTCCCAAAATTGTCTACTCATGTTTATTTTCACAGCTACCACCCTACACGAAGCCAGTTCATCTTGAAAACTTTAGATTACACTCTGAAAAATCATTTCCATAACACAGAATAAAATCCCATACTCTTCACTATGATTTACAGGAAAACCCTACTAGTCTTTCTTTCAAAAAGAAAACAGATTTTTAGCATTGACTCTGTACCAGGCACTGTTAGGTACTGGTCACTTGGCAGTGGGCAAAGAAAACACGAATTTCTGCCTTTTCGCCACTTAAATTCTAGTGGAGTGATTGAATATAGGGCATGGGGAGTGTTGTCAGAGTTCCAGATAATGAACAAACGCAGGAGGTGTTTATCGTTTGGGAGAAGATAACACATATTAGGCAACACCGGCAGGAAAAGTACAAATTTATGCTGAATAGTCAGGGAAGCATCTCTATGAGGTTCAACAGTCGATGAAGGAAACAGATATCTAAGGGAGGAAATGCAGTGAACTGGCCAAGGTGCAGGTGGACCTGGCGATTCTCCAGCCTTCGTCGCTATGACTGCCTTAGCAAAATATCGCAGATTGGGTGACCGAAACAACAGAAATGTATTTTTTCACAGTTTTGGATCTAGAATCTCAAAGTGAAGGTGCTGCCAGGATTGGTTTCCCTGAGGCCTCTCTCCTTGGCTATAGAGGGCCACCGTTTCACTCTGTGACCACATGCTCATTCCTCTGTGATCATGCATCCCTGATGTCTCCCTGGGTGTCCAAATTTCCACTAATAAAGGACACCAGTCATACTGGATTAGGGTCCATCTTCAAGACTTCATTTTAACTTTGTCATCCCCTTTAAAGCCCTGTTTCCAAATACAGTCACAGTCTGAGCTGGGTTGAGGTTTTTCAGTACATGATTCACCTGTAGGGGAGGGAGACACAACATATCCCATAAGATCTTAGACAAAACTGCGAATTAGAACCTTAGTTTCATCTTCTTGCAACTTTATTTTTTGACACAAAGTAAACTGGGATGTGAAATGTAACTAGTCCGTGCTATGCAAAATTCACCCACTGTCCGATATTTGCAGAAATGTTAACTGCGAACTCCTGAAGTTGCAGCTGCCCCGTGAGATATGTGACATGGTTTGTAAGTCCAGGAATGGCTGCTGACAAACATAACGAGCAATGGATAAGGGAACCAGTGGTAGCTTCCTTTCTAGCACCTGCTCATTTCAGCTTTGAAATAGGGCATGCACTGCAGTGGCCAAGGCCACTGGCTTAAGGAATTCCAAGCTCTTCCCATGCAACTGCTGCATGGCTGTGTGTGGCTATGCTGCCTCTTGGGGTCCTTCAGATCTAATTAAAATGACTAATGGGAACACATGGAGCCTCTTTTAGAGGCTCATATTAATACTCATATTAAAAGTCTTTTTTTTATCTATTCTGAGACTGAAACCAATTATTATTAAATTAAATTAGAGGCCAGGTAGGATGCAAAGGGGGAAGACAAGTAGTTACAAGCTTTCAATGAACATATTGAATATTCATCAAGAATAAAAATATTGCTTTTCAGGCATGACAAAGGAAGCAACAATAAAAAGCACAAAGGTAATAAATTAAAAGATGCAGAATGGGAACTTCAGGGGATTCAGTATAAACCATTCAGCAGAAACATAAATAATGAGATTAAGGAGGAGAGTAGGAGTGAAGGCTATTGAGGGTTAGTCAAGGCATGTTAAGAATTTGGTAGTTGTAGCTTGTCAATTTAATTGAAAGGTTTTCAGCTGAAAAATTTGATAATCAACTGTGTTTTTTTGAAAATGAATTCTGGGCCAGATGATAAACTATTTAGTGCTTTTATTTAGTGCTTTCTTCTTTAGTACCCAGAGACATCATTTTCTCAAGACATCATTAAGCCTACGTACTATAATCCAAAACATTTATTTCTTTGTGTGCTTTGGAAAGAAGATGCTTATAAATGGTTTGGTGTAGGAAACAAGGGAGTAAACATGAATCTTCAGTTGAGACAAGGTGAGTCTATTGGGATCTTGTGCCTTAAACTTTGGCATGCCACTGATCCTGGGTAAACGTGGAAAGAAATTTACCGTTGGTATATCAGGAGATGTGTGAAGATTTGGGATCAATCAATGTGTCCCTTAGTGGGAGAATAGATAAGCATTTGTGATACTCTCCTCAGATATTAAAATGTTGAGAAAGGGCTCAAACAAACACAGTGAAGAGTGAAAGATTCAGTTGCAGTATTAATTTACTTCACAAGCATTGACAGCATTTATGTAAATTTGTGCCAAAAACAAAACAATGAAATATTCTGTATGCATACACAGATTTTCAATCAAATATAGAGTGGTCTGATTGGATACTCACCCAATTCATAGCAGTGGCTGCCTAAGAACTGGCAAGTAGGGAAATTAACTTTAAGACAGGAAATCAGGTTTTGATTTTATTTCTAAACTCTTAAAACATAACAAAATATAAACCTAGTTACTCCTTGGTGGTGGGTATACATTTCCTTAAATCGCTATACCTTTTTATGATTAAATTTTTCAAAATTATTTTTGAAGGGAAATTTTTTTCTCATCTGTGTAATCCTCATTGCGTATTTGCTCTTCATAACCCCCTGTGTTTTAGGTGGAAATAAATGAGCAACTTTTTTTCTTATTTCATTAACCAAGTCTCAAAGACAGGAACTGCCTTGCCCCAACTTTTTCTTAAAATTATTGTAATTTTCACACCAGCCTTTCTAAAAATAAATTCAATGCCTTTTTCACTTTCCTCCAGAGCTCCTGTCAGTATCCTAGGAACACCAGAACTTATTCAGAACTGACAAATAACAATTTTAGTGTCCCCTTCACCTTCTTCTTCTTTTTCTTCTTCTTTAAGAATATTTGAGGGCCGAGTTCTCCTGAATGTAGGTGATGGCTCAAGATGCATTGGATGAGGACCCTCACTTGGCTTTGAATTTCAGTTCTGCCACTTTCTAGCTGTGTGGAATTTGCAAGTGACTTGGGTGCTCTGCATCAGTTTCCTTGCTGGTAACATGGGAAAGTAATAATACCTAGGCACCGCGTTGTCGAGAAAGAACAGGATAACCTACTACAGTGCTTAGCAGAGGTCCTACTGCAGCTACTGCAACAGGGGATAATAGGACGTTCCACTGTACCAAAATGACAGTCTAGTAAGAACAAAGCCACGAACTCAATCTGTGGGTAGGTTCTTTGTTAAAAAAAATATCCAACATGCAGACTCTTAAGAAAAAGAATGGAACAAGACTTGCCTTGAATAGATTACCAAGAACACATTACACTGGTATGTAAATAAGCACATGGTTCAGGGAATGTCAGTTCATTTTATATGTATTTATGAAAAAAAAAAACCATAACCCAAGGAAAGAAGAGAACAATATTTCATTACATTGGTCAGTTAATCTTTAAAAATGTTACTACTATTCTACAGCCCTAGTCAAAAAATGCATCCAAAAAAACCCATATAAATGAGTAAGATGAATACTCAAATCCCATTCATAAATGTGGCACCCAAAATAGCTAATAGTGGCTTTGAGAACAAAGCAAGTTTTAAAAAGGAAATAAGTATGAATAGCAGGTAGCAATGCCCATCCAAAATTCTTTCATTAGAATTAGCATTTGGAAGCCAAACTTGAAAAACAAAATCAATGACATATTTTCAAAGATGGAATCAATAGGTTTTTGATTTGTTGTTGTTGTTATTGTTTCAAAAGAGGCTGTGCACAGTGCTTTTAGTACTATTGTAGAAACAGTGTCACTTCTATCTCAGTCTGAACTTCAAAAGCAGATGACCTTGTTTGGTTTCAATAGAAAAATCTCTCATGAATTTGCATGGCCATGTTAGCTGCACAGTGTTGATTGCAAAGATACAAAACCAAATAATGCCATAAAACAGCCCTTCAGGCACATTGCCTTTGAACTATTTGCATAAAGATGGAGTGTGCATTGCTATGTGTGTATAGTTAAACTCCCAAATTCAAAGGAAAGTAAAAAGTCCCCACTTAGGTTTGCCAGGGCTCAAAAAGCATAACCTATGTAATAATCTTACAGAGCCACTTTAAGTGAGGAGGCAAAAAATAAAAATAAAGCATATCAAATTTGCTGAAATTCAGCATCTTGCTTGTTTGTTGGGTATTGCATGCAGTGTTAAAACAAAATGACATCTGAAATACTTTTTTATGTAAGGAATGTGGAAATAAGCATTGAGCCACTGCATTTGGGAAGAACAAACAGAACTGCAGTTTTTCAACTAATTCTTCACAAATTTGTGATGAGAATAAAAATGAAGTTAAAACATTTATTCATTATCTTTCTTGGAAAAAGAAAAACAGTACTCTTCATGTGATCTGAGATTTCTTCTGATAGGCAATTGTCTTTTTTGTATCCATGACATATATGTTCATATTATGTATACTTCATTGCAAGGTTTTATGTGTTTTAAAAATGAACATTGAGAAATTAGTATTTTTATTGTACTTATGCAATTAGAATTTAAGGGATAATTCTAATCAACATTTCAGCATGGTCTAGATAATTCACATGTTTTACCATTGACATTATAATTACTGAGCAAATAATTTAGGTTTTCTTCCTTCCAAAATGTTGTGAAATAAAGGTTGTTTTATTTCAAACTGTTGGAGAATATATTAGACTTATTTTCTTTTGCTGTGAATTAGCAACAAAGAAAAATCCTAAGAAATGGGCTGCTTGTTTTAATATCTTTTATGATCAAGGGTTAATCTACCTCTCTTCATTGGTGTTCTTAATTTTATTTTTTTAATAAGAGATTTGATCTTTGGTAACGCACAGGCACTGATATTCATTGACAGCAAAAGCTCTTTAGAAGATGACTTGAAGATGGATTACTTTATGGAGCAAGGAGAAGCTGATTTGGTGGTACACCAAATACCCGGCCTACTTGTGCCAGAATGGTAATAATTGAAGTTGTTTCTTTTCTTTTTTTTCGGGGCTGAGGACCAAACTGGGGGCCTTCTGCATTCTAGGCAAGTGATCTGCCACTGAGCTAAATCCCCAACCCCTGAAGTTGTTTCTTAAACACATTTTATAAAATTGGAATCATTAATCTATTAGTAATACTTCTATTGACACTTTTCTCCACAGTCACCAAGCTCTCTTTAGTCTCTTTTAAAAAAATCTGTGAATTATTATCTATAGGTGATAAATTTGCAAGTTAAGTAAGTACCAAAAATGAAAAACTACCACTGGCTCATTCCGTAAATGCAAGAAACTCTTCCAAGGACTGTAAAGAAGTTAATGTATTTAGATCTCACAGAAACCCTTTCAAAAATGCTGTACTAACATACCCTTAGGCATTCCATCTGAAACCTTTTGATAATATGCATTATCCATTAATATTTTATGCAAATAACATTTTTGTCCAAAGCTCTTATAAATCTGCAAAAAAAAAAAAAAACCTCACCAAATTCCCCCCCAAAATTAACAAAGTCAAACTGCTCGAGGTCCTCAATATTTAAACTTAAAATTAAATAACACTTTTAGCTACCAAGTTAGCAAATATCAGAAAGGGAGGAAAAGGAGACTTTCTGGCTTCTGATGAGAGCAGAAAGCAGAAATGCTTGGTCAAACTGCCTTCCGGAAAGTGATCTGACAAGAAGCATCAAGAGCTTTGAAAATGTTGTGTATTATAATGTGCTAGCTAGATCTCTGTCCCTGTGACAAATACCTGAGATAAACAACTTAAAATAAGGACAGGTTTACTTTGACTATGGTTTCAGCGTCCTCAGTCTATGGTTTCTTTTTCCTCTTGCTCTGATCTACAGTGGCATGGTACCTCAAGGTAGGCAAGAGTGACAGATAGTCATGACAGTTGGGAAGCAAAAAAACAGTCAGAGAGGAAGAGCATGTGGTCACAAAATCCCCCAGAGACCTGGCTTCCTATCACTAGGCCACTTTTTAAAACTTCCATGAAGACTGGCAACCAGGCCTGGAGCCCATGGACCATGGGGAAAATTTAAGATCCTATTCATAGCAGAATATGTCTAGGACTTTCTCCAAAATAGATAATTAGACTTATGCCTATTACATGCATGATTCTTTATTACATTGTTAAATGTAATTCCAAACTAATTTGAAAAAAAAAACTAGGGAAATTAAAAAGTAAAATGTAGAACATTCATTTTATATATTATATTAAACTAAAATTGAATCTACTTCTAAATATTTGGATTTTTGCAACAAGTTGCACTGTCATAAACATGAAAAGATAGTTTTAAATTAAGAAGGTCTCAGCTACGTAAATTATATACCCATATACACATATGAGAACAAAAAAATGTAACTCCATCTTTACTATAAACTACCCTCTCACACTATCTTTCCATATACTCTTGCTCCAAATTTATTGACACCAATTTCACTTGACTCATAAAACTGATTTATATTTTAATCACTAACTTGGCAAAATGCTTGCTCAAATTGCCAGCACGGTAGCAAATAGTATCAATTATTTAAGTTATCGAAAATGTGAGTTCAGAAACTTCTCAGATAACCAATTATTTATAGGTTGTTCATTTCAATCTTATTTTTAAAAAAATTATCAAAGTTCAAATGCCATCAAAATAGGCAGAAAAAGATTATTTTTTGAAAATTCTGGCATCCATTAGAGCCAACATTATAGAAAATAATTTAATATAAAAATAAAACAAGCCAGGCATGGTAGTGCATGCCTGTAATCCCAGCATCTCCAGGGCCTGAGGCAGGAGGATCACAAGTTCAAAGTCAGCCTTAGCAATTTAGTGAGGCTCTAAGAAACTTGGCAAGACCTTGTCTCAAAATAAGAAATAAATAAATAAATAAATAAAAAGGGGTGGGAGTGTTGCTCAGTGATAAAGCACCCTTAGATTCAATCCCCCATACCAAAAAAGCTAAAAGTAAATAGGTAAAATAATGCCTGTTGATTTATATTCTTGCTAAGCTGAAGAATAGAAGAAACAAATGGAACCTTTGCAGACAATAAGTTTTGATTTTGAAATAATCATTATTTTATTTACAAATTATTGTCCATTCAGTAGGTACCAGACACAATGATATAAAGGGAAAGCATAAATATCTATGGCATGCTCATAACCCTTAGGAAATCTATACCTAATTTAGGGAGGAATATTTGACACAAAGTGAACTATAATACTTCATGATAAATTTAATAACAGAAATAGGACCACAGGATATTGAGAACCCCCAGAATCCGAAACTGTCACAAAGGCAAACTTCAACCCTAGAGGACCAATATGAATAAGAGACAGGGAAGGGGGCTAACTTCCAAAACAAAAGGAAAACATAAGCCAAGGGAAATGAAAGCCACATCTTGCCTCCAAACATGGCTTACAAGCTGTTGCGATGTGGGTATTTTCCCACAACAGAGGTGTAGGTAGGTGCCAGCAGATCTCTGTGGACCCATTATCCATCCACCAACTTTGTTACTGTCTTGAGATTATTAAGTGGCTGTCAAATCTATGTGAATAACAAAACTTGAAGAAAACATGGTCACAGACTGGATTCACAAGCCCTGGCCTTGATCCAACTCTTGAGATATTCTCTCCAGATATTTGGGAGATGGCAATGTTCCACGAGAAGAAGATTAAATATACAAAATAAATATTTGAGTTTTCTCTAACATATTAGTTTTGCAATATTTTTTAAAAGTTTTGAAGGATGAATCAGTTCAATGATTTTAAATAAAATGCATTAAAGAGGACACATATCTGGTCAGTAGGAAAAATAAGGCAATTTGAACCATGCTACCATAACAATAAAAGAGAAAAAGAAAAGGAGAAAGAGAACAAGAACAACAAGAAGAAACAACTTACTACCAAAAACAAAACCAAATAACCCAATCAATAAATGGGCAAATGAGCTAAATAGACACTTCCCAGAAGAAATACAAATGGCCAAAAAGCTATGTTAAAAAATGCTAATGATTTCTAGCAATCAGGGAAATGCAAGTCAAAACTGCACTGAGATTTCATCTCACTCCAGTCAGTAAGGAAGCTATCAACAAATGGTGGACAGGATGTGGAGAAAGAGGAACATTTTATACTGTTGGTGTTAAATTAATACAATCACTATGGAAGTAGTGACTAAAGGACCTGACAAGAACAATTTTGGGAGGAATGGATTTATTTAGGGGCTCACGGTTTCAGAGGACTCAATCCACAGAAGGCTGACTCTATTCCTCAGGGCTCAAAGTGAGACTGAACATCATGGTGGCAGGCATGGCTCCAGAGAGACACTCCGCTCAAGGCAGCACATCAGGAAGCAGATCAGAAGGAGAAGATCCTCACCACACAGAGAATATACACCCCAAAGACACGCCCCCAATGACCCACCTCTTCCAGCCACACCCTACCAGGCCACTGCTGCCAGTTAATCCCTATCAGGAGATTAACTCACTGATTGGGTTAAGGCTTAGTTACCCAATCATTTCATCTGAGCCTGCCCAAATTGTCACATGTGAGCTTTGGGGGACACCTCACATTCAAACCACAATAGAAGTCAATGTGGAGATTCCTCAAAAGATTAGGAGTGGAGGCACCATATGACCCAGCTATACCACTCCTTGGTATTTACTCTGAAGAATTAAAGTCATCATATTGCAGTAATACATGTTGACCATGTTTAAAGCAGCACAATTCACAACAGTGAAACTATGGAACCAGACTAGGTGTCCATCAATGGAAGAATATTTATATATATATATAAATACACACACACACACACACACACATATACATACATACATACATACAGTCATAAAGAAAAATGAAATGATGTCGTTTGTAGGAAAATGGATGGAACTTGAGAACATTATCTTAAGCAAAATCAGCCAAACTCAGAAGATTAAAGTCATATATTTTCTCTCGTATGTGAAAGCTAAAGAAGGAAAAAAAAAGAAGAAAGCCGGTTATCTTATGAAAACAGCAGCAGGACCAGTAGAGTAAAGGATGGGGACCAAGGGAAAAGCAGAAGGGACCTGGGGAACAAAATAAATTAAATTATATTGCTCTGTTGTGCACGTGCACAGAAACGTACAATGAACCCCACTATTGTGTATAATTATAACATACAAGTAAAAATTCTACTTTCAAAAGAAAGGTTTTACAATGCATAAAAACTTTACCATTTCATTGTGTAAAATTCAGTGAGTAGACTATTTTAAAATTATAATCCCAAGACTTCCTGATAAGGAAATTCCAGCTCAGAGAGACTAAATAACTTTCACAAGGTCACACAGATGAAATTCTGAGCATCAGAACCGAGGCGTTTGTCCATCTTCTCTTTCCCATACCTACCAAACGTATCCACACACTGGGATATAATAAGGGAGTTTCAAGTACAGTAGAGGATGGATGAATGTATATTTGTTACCCCCTAAATGAACATCCAGGGCCCTGGTGACTTATTGTTATTTTTTCATTCCCGTACTGGAGATTAAACCAAGAGCCGTATGCATGCTACGAAAGCATGCTACCCCTGAGCCATATCCCCAGACTCCTGAGTCTATGTCTTCTAACAGCTCCTTGAAATTTTTATTGCTGTTTTTTTTTTTTCTTTTTTACTGGATTGAACCCAGGGGCACTTAACTACTAAGCCATATCCCCAGTCTACTTTTTTTTTTTTGGACATTTGTTTATTTTAAAAAAGCATAGAAAATGAATAAAATGCTACCTTAAAAGTATCTACATTAAATAAATTATTTCGAGTTAAGCATTGCAGATCCACACAAGCCATCCTCTAACTCTCCTGAGGTCTGGACTTGGCTAGTTCCTGTTCTCTCTTCCTGGAGAATTTTCCCTCCTGCGTAATGGCCACAGCTTACAGATGCTGCAGACAGGCGTCAGGGCCGCCTGGGCATTTGCAGATCCAGGGTGGCACACAGTAAAAATCAACCTATGACATTTGACTGATCTCCCGAGACCCTGAAATATTGTACATAGTGGGGCCTGGGCTTTAAAGAAAGCCAGGTGCTCAGGCTGGGCCCCTTCTGAGCCTGGGTTCAAGGAACATTCCATCCACCTGCAGGATCAAGGTGCCAGCTACTCAGCCTGGAGCCTCGAGCTTTCCCTTAAAGGCAAATGGCCATGTGGGGACCTTGCAAGTGATGGCAATGTGTGTGGCCACCCAAAACATGGCCCAGCACACCTCAGTACCAAGAGGAACTCAAGAGGCCAGGGCTTGACCTGGTGATTGCTAGCGAGGTTCCTGCTGTCCTGCCCCTGGTAGATGTGGTCATCAGCACCCCAGTCTACTTTTTATTTGAAGACAGGGTCTCACTTTGTTACTTAGGGCCTTCCCTAAGTTGCTGAGGCTGGCTTTGTACTTGAAACCCTCCTGCCTCAGCCTCCTGAGCCTCTGGGATTACATGTGTGTGACACTGCCCAGCCTTGTCACTGCTTTTGACAAACAGTTTTTCCTTCAGCAGTAGCAGCCATGAGACAAATGGTGTCGAATGTTTATGTAACAGACAAGAGGCTCCAAACACAAATCCTTCCATTTCAGTCTTCTGAAATGTAAATAATTTACACAAGTTCTAAGGAAACAATAATAAAATCCCTGTAAAATTGATCTGTACTTTTTAAAAGGGCTGGTCTAGTGTCTCTAGGGTCTGCCTTCTAAATGTGACCCACTGAGAAGCGGACGATTATGGGGTTAAAAGGTAAAGTGTTGGGGACAGCTTGCCTGGTTTTGAACTTAAGCAAGTCATTTGAACACCCAATTCTCTCATCTGTAAATGGGGATATGTAAATTGCTATTTTCTATAAAATATAAATGTGCTAACTTAATTTAAGCTCTTGGAAAAACCATTTATTTAATAAGTATTATACATAATATTGCTTTATTATAGCTTTACTTTATTGTAAAACCAGCAACTGTTGGAAACAATTCACAATCTTTTATATTTAAGGGGACATTGGAGACTATTGGGGGAGGTGATTTTAGTAAATTTTACTAGTGAATTGCTTATTCCAATTAGGTCTTTTTGAGATGTTAATACAAAAAAATAATAAGTAGAACCACTTTGGGACAAGAGGGTGAAAGGTATTTGCCCTCAGTGACCTGTCCTTAAGAATGAGAAACTGGATGACATTGAATATTGAAAACCATTACCTAAGAATAAGTCTCTCATTAAAAAGAAGAGGAAGAAGGAGAAGGGAGGAAGGAGGGGACTATCACTGTCGTCCTAGAGAGATTAGTTAATGTTCCCAGGGCGATGAAATAAATTCATAGAAAAACCTGCGACAGAATTCAAGTTTTCTTATCCTTTTTCTTTTTCTTTATTTTATTTTATTTTTGAGCAACCTTACAAGATTTTAACAAAATAATATAAAATGTGTATATATTCTGGATATTGCATCTTCTTATTTCCACTCTGCAATGGTATCTAAGCCCACTTCAATGCAATCACGTGGCAGGTGTACTTCATGTGTGGTAGAAACTGATGCATGTTTATTTATCACAATCTAAAGGGACACAGTAGCCATATGTGTCTTCCCCTGCTTTTAACATTTAATCTATTTCAGGAAGGCATTTAATTATGATTACTGAAGCAAAATTGTAAAGATTAGTGGGGGAAAACTTGAACACAAAACTCTTTCAATTTTGTGGAGGAAAAAACATTGCACAAATATTCTTTCTGAGAATATCATAAAATTAATGTAGTAGAGATACTTTAGGTAATCCTCTAGAATGTTTAAACTATTTCATATAGACCATTTATTAGTCACCTTCCAGATTTCCAGAGAGAATTTCTTTAGAACTGTATCAGGGCCATGAGTTTGTGAACACACAATTCTGATTCCCTTTATAAAGGTGAAAGGATGCAAGACTGATGTAGAAATTAAAAGGGTTTAAATTTAGCAAAATATGACTAGAAAGATCTCCTTCTTTCTTTTTTTCTTTCCTTCCTTCTATCTTCTTTCCTTCCCTTTTTTGGTATTAGATTAGAATCACTAAAGTCTCATTTTATAACCAAAGCACACTCATTGCTCCAGACCACAGGGAAAATTTCTCCAACATCATTGTGATCCATGGTTGCACAATTTCTGAATATTGTCTGAGTACCCTTTTAGAGTGGGATCCAGTAGTGTCAGAACAGAACCAACCAGTTAGTTCTATTTGGTTAGGAATAAATGACATTTTTTATGATGTGCTAAGGACACAAGAGGTGTCCAAAATCCACTTTAAAACAAGGTGGGGGAATCCTGGCTTTGTAAGGCTGAGCTCCGCGCAGCCTCAGGAGAGAAAGCAGTCTATTCATTTCTCATGGTCAGTTGTTTTCAGAACCACAGACTTATTATCTTACTGCTGGCATAGAACTTAAAAATTTTAGTGAGGAATCATTCTTTTACAATGCAAGATTCTGTTTCAAGTAGCGAATCACTAGAATTTTTCAGTAAATTTAACAAATGAAAGAAAATAAACTCTCCATTAAAATGTAGAAAGAGAATCTAATGTTAAGATAATTTTTCATTATTAACAAAGATATAAAACAAGTCAAGACCTAACAGAAACTTGCTACATTTGATAATCTGTAAGAGTGTCTCTATCGAGGCAGGGTATGGTGGCACACACCTGTAATTCCAGCAACTTGGGAAGCTGAGGAGGGAGGATCACAAGTTCAAAGCCAGCCTCAGCAATTTAGCAAAACCCTGTCTCAAAATAAAAAAATAAAACATGTTAGGGATGTGGCTCAGTGATTAATTAATTGTGTCTGGGTTCAATCCCTGGTACTGGGAAAAAAAAAAAAAAACGGGTGTCTCTCTCTAATTCTTACCTGTGAACTTGATTTAATACTAACTTACTATATAGAGTGTTAATTATTTCCTTTCCTAATTGTTACATGTCTGTATTTTATAATGTTTTCTTGCTCTTAAAAATTGACTTTGTCGAGCAACTATGAATGTAAAAGTATTTTCTTTTGGTTTTAAATAGAGACACTGTGTTCCTTTCCTGTTTATTTCAGCATTTTTCAGGGAAATTTAAGCATGTTAAAAATAAGAAAACCTCTCAAATTTTCAACCCATAAAAAAGAGTTAGAGATACTTAAAAAATAGAAGTGCTTACTTCAAAAAATTACAAAACTCCTGAAATTATATTCTCTGTACACAATACAGTTGAATGGCTCTTCTTGGACAATAGGTGTTTCATTCCCTATCTATAATGCTATCGGGAACATATAAATGTGCTTTGTTTTCTATTGATTTGTTCCTCTTATCAAATAAAGATTTATGCCTTGTTTTCTAAATAGCCTTGAGATGCAAACTTCTTCCTCGATTCCAGATACCTCAATAGAACCTTACAGAAATAAAATGTCTTGCTTTTTCAAGTTCACCACTGATGTCAGGGCATTTTAATGTCACTTTTAGATCCATTAAAGAAATTAAACAAATTAGCATATGTCCATAAGCCAAAGACTTTTTAAAAAACAAAACCAATTTAAACCTTAAGAAATTGTGCAACAAACCAAAAAAAAAAAAATCACCAAATCCATTTTTGATTTATAAGTTTCATCTGTATTGTGTTCTAGGAGTTATTAGTGAATTGTGAACATGATTGAAAATCTTTCTGTTTTGAAAATGGTTTTCATAATGTTTGTTTTCTATGAAGACCTAAAATTTTAAAAAATACTTTGTAATTCAGCTTTAGCAATGTGTGCAGAGAAACGCAGTGTTCTAGTTGGGATGTCAAGCACATTTTCCTCCCCTGACTTACCTGCAGATGGGGGAGCAGTATCTTCCCTTCCTACACTCAACTCTCAGAGTAAAAAATTTCTCAGTTGAAATGACAATCTTGGTGCTCCATCTGCAACAGGAAAAGGAGTCAAAGCTTCACTAATTTCCCAGTCCAAGGAAAGGGAATCTATGTCGCTAGCATCCACCCTGAAGAGCAGCAGGAAGGAGAGTTTCCTGGGTGCTGGAGTAGGGAGGCCAGTGCCCAGGGAAACAGTGTATGTTTGTCTCTCTCTGTGTGTGTGTGTGTGTGTGTGTGTGTGTGTGCGCACGTGTGTGTGTGTGTGTGTGAGAAAGAGTGTAAAGGGTCTTCTGAAAAACAAAACCACTACATCTATACACACACACACAGCAAGAGATAAATTGACACGCTCAGGGAACTGGCAAATTCCAAGATCTGTTGGGTGAGTTGGAAAACTGAAGACCCAGGCGTGCCAAAGGCTTGGTTCCCAGCTCAGAAGCAGAAAATAAGCTGCTATCCCATTTCGAAGGTTGTCAGGCAGGGAGAATCCTCTTTCACCAGGAGCAAGGTCCACCTTTTTGGTCATTCAGGCCATCAGTGGAGAGGATGTGGTCCACTCATACTTGGGAAGACAAGGTACCCTACTCAATCTACTATTTCATATGTTAAACTCATCCAAATTCCTTTACAGAAGCACCAGAAATTATATCTGACCAAGTATTCAGACACCCCATCATCCAGTCAAATATCCACACACACCTCTTATCATCACAATATGCAAAACAATATCACACCTGACATAGAGGAGTTTAGTTCACCCTTGTTCTCTTTCCAAGGAGGTCTCTGCTTAGGGTGACTGCTGTATCTATCCCTTCTGCATCAATAAGTACCACAGTCAAGTCCTGGACATGCAGATGTGAAGGTGAGCAGCAGAGAATGACAGAAACAAGGTCTGGCCACCAAACTTTAGTATTTCAGTATCCTGGAACCAATGTGCACTTGGGCTGATAGTTTTTCTCTCTGATATATATAAGTTGAGTAAAATTTACAGGGAGGTTGCTTCCATTCTATGTTTTTTCCATGTGATTCTGGTGATGAAAGTACTACAGTTAAATGGCAAACGAATATTTAAACTTAAAATAATCAGACAGAGAAGACTTTTGCTTTATTATGTAACTGATGACTATTACTCATTTTTAAAGGTATTACCAACTTGCATGGGATTGGGAAGACATTTCCAACAGAGTTAGTGGTCCTCACACACATTCACACTCAATCAAACCCATAGCATCTAAAACAGAAAATGTAGGCACTGATAATTAACAATCTCTTTTGTTGATATGTCATATGAGCAACAAGATCTCAACATAAATATCAAGACATGGTTCCAGGGGCTGGAGCAGTGGCTCAGTGGTTACAAAGCCTGCTTGGAATGCACAAGGACCTGGGTTCAAACCTAGCACCATGTACACAATGAAATGTCAGAGCAACAAAAACCACATGAAAAACTAAATAAAATTATTTCTTTCTCTCTCTCTCACTGTCCCTCTCTCTGTCTAAACACACACACACACACACACACACACACACACACACACACACACACACACAGTTCCACATTCCCATGATGGTATGTGGTTTGTCATGAATTTGAAATTTCAGTTTCTAAAATCTTGAGCACCCAAGCAATTGCATAGGGGTAGGAGAGTCTAGACCAAGGTTTGGTAAGCCACAGCCTGTAGGTTGACCACCTGGTTTTGTAAATCAATTTCCCTGGAACCAAATCATACTAATTTTTGTTGTATTGTCTATGTTACTTTTCACATTAACACAGCAGGGTTGAGTAGTTACTACAGAGCCTGAATAGTCATGAAAACTTAAGAATATGTACTCTAACTCTTAACAGAAAATGTTTGAGAAGTAGATTATTGATCAATTGCTTTTTCGTTTCTCTTTGTCACTGGTGGATTATTATTATAGATAGAAGAGGCATTCTTGGTGACATCTTTGCATATGCATATAACATAATTATTCAGTTTCTTGCCCCAGTTCCTTCCTTTGGCCTTCCTTTCTCCCTTGCCCGACCCCTTCCTCAACTCTACTGGTAGTTTTTGAATGTTTATTATACACTTGGTTCTAGGTGTATAGAAGTGGGAAAACAAGAAGATAAAGATAGAGGTTACGTTTTACAGAGTGCTCACGTCCTGTTATACTCAAACTTAAATGTCTCCCTAACCCCACTTTTTGTTTTGTTTTGATTTTTTTAGCAGATGAGGTATAATTGACAAATAGAAATTGTGTATATTTACGGTATGCAACTTTATGTATTGATACAATTCTCATTTTGGAATGATCAGCATGAACTCATTCACATACGCATCACCTGACATGGCTACCATTCTGTAGTGAGAACACTCAAAATCTGTTTATTTCAGCATGCAGTACCGTATCATTGACTATAGTCACTGAGTGCTGCATCAGGTCCATAGAACAGCTCCATTTTGCACAGCTAAAACACATGGAGCCTTTGCCGAACAGCACCCCACGTCCCCTCCCCCCATCCTTGCAAACCTTCATTCTACCTTATGCTTTCTTCCTCGTCTTCTAAAAACATTCTTTATGGGGCTGGAGCCGTGGCTCAGCAGTTATGGTGCTTGCCTGGCATGCACAAGTACACAGGTTCAAACCCCAACACCCACCTACAAAACTAAGAGTCAGAGGAAGGAAGCCATGTGAAAAACTCAATGAAAATTGATTCTCTCTGTCTCTCTCTCACATGTCCTTCTCTCTTTAAAAAAAAAGCATTCTTTATGTTAAAGTTATTGTGGTAAGAGAAAGCTTCTCATCATATGCTTTATTACTCTTGTGAATTAATGTACAGGTAATCTCTAAAAGGTTAAGAACCTTCATCCTTTGGTTTCCCCACTTCTCTTATTCCTACAATAGTATACAGCACACATTCAAAAATTACTTGGTCAATAATCTGCCTCACAGAATTCTGGAAGACTTGAAAATGTGTGCTATTTTCCTAGGAACTTTACTCTTTCTTAGAAGAGGGGAACAGACCTGGATAGTGACATCTTCCTGATAACAAAAACGACAAGTTCACCACCTATAGGACAAGATGGGCATCACGGGATTGTTTAGTCTTGTTGATGGATTTAAAATGTGTGTTGAAAAGCAGGAAGTGAAGGCTGAAGATTATACCCTCTGCATGGGTTAGCATGAGGATTTCATAAAAGGATGCATAAAAACTGTTCAGCACAGTGATTGGCACAGGCACACGAGCCACAACTATTTTTCTTAAAATGTAAAATAATGAAATATACTCAAATATGTTTAAACCCAACCAAAGTTCATAGTTTTCATTTCTGAATTTTCAAGAGCCAGACCTTCCTGTATTACTCAGCACCTCCATCATTTTGCCATTTTGCCACACAATTGTGTCTCACTTCTACGAGGAAGCTGCAAGTTGCTTAGGGGCACCAGTTCTTTCTACTCATCTGTTTTTTAAAACAGTGTTCATGAGTGATGCAGCAAGTATTCACCAAATCATTTCTTAACCGAATTGAAATAACAGTGGGGAACTTGAACAAAAAGTCTAACAAATGCTCAAGTATTCCTATTTTTTCGAGAAGTAAAAAGATATTTTAAAAATAGCATCATAAAAATGATTTGTGTGCTGTGTGTCTGACCATTTGAAACAGCATTTTGTCACGTGGAAATCATAAGGGTCTTACAGAACTTAACCACTACAATTACGTTATTTGTCTCATGCTGTTCATGCAATCAGTGTTACAGTTGGCTTCCACGACTTAAAGGAGCACAAGTTTGTCATACCAAGATGATATTCAGTAAAGAAAGTTTTTCACCAAGGAAAATGAGATGCCCCAGAGAGTGTGGAGGCTGCACTTCTTTCTTTCAGGTTAATGTGACCCATTAATACATTCAGAGTTTCTGGTGCATTTAAAATTGGGTTATTAAATTCTTCTGCAAAGGTAAAAAAAATCTTCAAAAGTGTCATAATCCATTTTAGAGGAAATTCTGAAAATTAAAACAAGGGAGCCCCCTTGTGGACTGATTATAGTGCCATACACCACAAATTATCATTTTGCATCAATGATTTCACCAGTATTTAGGACATAAATTCAATAGTGACCAAAATAGCAATGCTTTATTTTCAGTTGAATCTGATAAAATACATCAGAAATAGATTACAATTTTATTTGCATGTGTATATGTGTGTGTGTGCGCGCATGTGTATGTGTGACTGTGTGTGTGTTAACACAAAGTAAATCTTAAAGCCAGTGTTGCTTTGATGAATTCTCGATTTTGAAAAAACAAACTGTGGTAGCCTTAAGTATTTTCTCCAACAAAGCAGCCAAAAGAATTGATCCCAGAATCAATGATTACTCATTCAAGAACTCAAAGTTATAATTGGCATTAGAACTCAATGTTTCTTTGCAAGATAGGAAATTTAAACAAATGTAGGTGAATTTATTAATGAATGCAGTTTACAAATAAATACATGTTATTTAAAAATAACCTCATATTGCTATCTATAAAGCTATGTTAAAGGATGCATAAAAATATTTTATCATTTTAGTGAAACTTTTCTAGTCTGAAAATTTCAGAACAAAATAAAGTATAACTAGACGTAGGAGAGGTGACATAGAAACAAGTGTACTTCCTTTAAGCTGAACTCTTTTCTCACTTCAGCTGCAACCATAACAGCAAATTTTTCTTAAAAAGTCTAGGTTTATCTATCCTTTCCCTCTGCACTACATTAAACTGGATAATAAAAGTTGGTAAAAGTACAAAAATAGTTACAAAAATAAGAGCTGCAGTTTTTCATTAATTTTTCACATTTTTAATGTCAGTAAACAATCTTCATGCAAACTTCAAAAAACAGTTGTGCATGCTCTAGTAAGAGTTTATAAATGGATTAAATTTTTATTATATTAAAAACTTCCCAGATGTTATTGAGTAAGGATAAACCAAATTTGATTTATATTGCTTCCATTTGAATATAACTCCTGATTTCTATTACCAACCTCCTCTCTTACTTTCTTTTCTCAGGAATCGGTACTACTTTCCTCTGGTTCGTTAAAGGCATAAAAGCATCTGTTTAAAAACCACACAAATGATTGCAATCTCTCTGCACTGGAACATTGTCATAATTTCTTTCTAGTGTAGATTACAACTTTTAATAAGGAAAATATTGTCATGAAGGGAAGGAGATAATATAATAGATTTAGAGTGACAGCTAAAGTATTCTGCATATGAAATTAATTTAAATTCAGGGGATTGGGAGCAACTGAGGAACTGGGAGACAAGAGCATGATGCTGAGCATTTGGAAATATGTGTGACATTTCTGACTATGGGGATGGTCCAATATTTGTACGCACAGTGATGTTGAATTTCAATTCTGCTTTCCTTTTACTGTGCCCTGCACCATCCTAACACCAGCAAAGACTCTATAAAAGTTACCAAACCAAAAAGCAGTGTTATATTCAAGAAAGTATGGCTAATGCTGCTTGAGGAGAAAACAGATTTAGCAATGGGAAATGCAATGTGACAGGCCAAACATCCAATAGCAGGAGAAAAATCATTTCAAAAATGACCATCAGAACAAAAACCCTGAAGAAGTCATAGAAATCCTGAAGACTACCTTGATTTCCTGTAGGGCATAGACCGTTATAATCGGTCATAATAATCCCAGGTGATAAGCTGGATTCCACAATTATTACAAAATCCTGTCGCTTGGACCAATGCAACAGCCTCGTAACTGTTCTACTACACCTCTAGTCATGGACAAACAAACATTATTCTAATCCTCTGCTTCAAATTCACCTACACCTCTAGCTCCTTTGTATAACGTCGCACTTCTTTGTCCTTGTACTTGTGTCACTTTGACAACTCAGCCTCTACTGTGCAAATTCTCTCACACATCAAAGAAATGGCCTATGATTTAGTGGAATATTAAGAGCTTTTGCTACCTAACTTACCTAAGGCTTTTCTGTATAACATGTCAGCTTTCTTTCTTAATGACAGGAAGCTTCCTACGAGTAAGGTATGAATTCATCACAGAGCCTCTTTGGTAACACATCTTATTCTATATGGTTCTGCGCTGTTATAGGGCAAATCCTCTCCCTGTGCATTTCTCTGGTTCAACATTAACAGAGGATGATGAAAGTCCCCTGGAGGAAGCTCCCTTAGCATCTTTCTCTGGTGCTGCTGTGCCCAATACGACTGCCTGGGAACTCCATGCTTGTGTCTTCCCCCTGCCTGTGTTCCCTGTGAGACTGTCCTGCTCCCCATTCATCCTCCACCCAGTGCCCCAGGAGGTGGTATTTGTTCAGCGCAAGTAATCACTAATTGGGATTGGAATCACAGCCTGTCTTCCTTCAATTTTCTCAAGTAACTCCTTCAAGCCTCATAACCATAAGCTCTACGTCCTCAAGTCCAAAATTCCAAGCACATCCATCCTCACCCTGACTTCACCACCTCGCTTTTCTGTGTGTTTCTAATCTGAGTTGTATAAAACCTTTCCATTGTGCTCTCTGAAACTCCTGTGGAATAACCAATAAATCCCTTTAATCCTCAAATTTCTAATAACTTTCCCTTGCACTCTTACCTTAACTGAGAATCCTGTTTCCCTGCATCCTTCCTAGGTGGTGCTTTGTATCTATTCACAGTCCAAACTGAGCTATGGAATCCCTTTTTGCAAGATTTTAAAGGTTCTTAGTAATCAGTGCAATGAAATTGAGGATCCAGATTTATGGTCTCCTTCATGTGTCTTGAGTATGAACACTAATAATGAATATAGTAGTTTTCACTTTAAAACATTTTAGTATTCATCGTGAAATCAATGCAGGAATGCAAAATATAGATTGCATTGAAATTAATATAATGTGCCTATGACTCCCTAAATATTTGCTTAGAGTGTATTATGAATTTATCTCTGTGACTTTTATCAGCCAGAATAAAAGAGCGATCAAAATATACTACATGATTCACAAGGTTCATAAGATTAAAGTAATTCATTTTCTCAGGGGAAGGAAAATATAATAGCGATAAAATGGAAGGTTGTTTCCCCAGTGGTTCCTTTACAAAGGTGCTGTGGGGCATCATAAGCAACCCCAAGACATTCCTGGGCCAGGAAAGCACAGAGACTCATAAAGATCATTTCTTCAAACATCTCCTTGAATACAGGCCAATGCCTTGCAACATGGTGCAGATGAACAAAGGTATTCAAAAGACTAACACAATATAGTCTTTATACATACCTTTATTAATGAAATTTCCTTTATTAACTGAAATTCATTTCACTTCTTAAACCATACTAAAATTCAGGTTAATTTTTTTTCAACCTACTGTAGTCTAAAGATGTTTCTTTATCTATGCATTTCTTTTTTTTCTTTAAAGAGAGAGGGACAGTGAGAGACAGAGAGAGAGAGAAGAAAAAAAAGAGAGAATCAATTTTTTATTTAGTTTTTTATGTGGCTTTCATTGCTCTCAGACTTCGTTGCGCACGTGGTGCTAGGATTTGAACTCCAGTCCTCGCGCATGCCAGGCAAGTGCCGTAACTGCTGAGACACCACTCCAGCCCTCTATGCATTTCTTAACTATTTAGAATCTTAATTTTTTGTATTGAAAAAAAGATAAGAAAGATTGCTTCAGGACTAGAGCAATGACTCAGCAGTTAAAGTGCTTGCCTGGCATGCACAAGGACCCAGATTCACACCCCAGCACTGCATACACAACTAAGTGTGGGAGCAATGAAGAACTAAATAAAATTGATTCTCTTTCTCTCTCTCTCTTTAAAAATAAAAAATAAAAAGGATTGCTTCTAACTTTTAGAATAGGAATAATCTTGTTTTATAATGCTTGTATATCATTAAGTGGTGTTTAAAGAGAATCGAAGTAAAAATCCTGTATTTTAGGAAGAGTGCACTACATTCTAATTAAGACCACTAGACTAACATACTGTTAACCGCAAATATTTAAACCCAAATTCTGATGTTCAGTAGCTGAGTGACTTTGTGCAAGTTTGTTTCTCTCCTATCCCTGTTTTCCGATGGCAAACCTGGGATAATATTAGTACAAAATTCATGTAGTAATAGTAAAAATTAAAAGAACTGTTATATGTTAGGTCACTTAGTGTTGAGGGTGGCAAAAGAAAAATTCAATAGATATTTATTGTGATGATAATTATGAGGATGAAAATTTACATGGGCAAGTAACCCAGCTTCCTAAAATTTTCCATTTTCTCATTTGTGTGATGGAGATAATACTGCTCACCTACAGAGCTTTTTGTATGAATTAAAACATAAAAGATATCATATTAAAAATGTGTAGTTCATGCCCTGCTACATAGGAGAATAATAAATGGTAGCTTTTATTACTGCTATTATTATCCAGTTTTCAATACACAGTAATATCTTATTGTTATTAACAGAGTACTTCGCTAGTTCGAGAGTAAAGTGGGACATGAATCTCAGAGGATTTCATTTCTAGTCTGTGGAGGAGGGAAGATACCAGGAGCAGCAGGATTTTAGTGGCAAGTCAGCTGTAATTGAGCAGCTGGTCCTTGCTTCCTATCTGGTCCTCAGGTGTTTGAAGCTTCAAGTAAGGGAACCTGGCATGGTCTTTCCTTAGGGTATGGAAGAAAATATACTTCACAGGTGCAGCTGGCAGTGTTCTGTCGGTGTGCATGAGTGTGATTTGGTCAGTGCACTACCTGTTCCGGCTCAGTGATCCAGGTAGGCAAGTGAGAAGAGGGCAGGTAAGGGGAACTCTGCTCCACAGGACCAGGACAAAGCCAAGCATCCTCCTGAAGCTTCCTTTTGACAGGTGTGTGATGATCGAAAGCTTATATTGACCACACTCAGCTAGATTTTAAATTTCATCTGAGGTTCGTTTGTGAAACATTAAGGTTTAAAGGCAGCTAGCACAGAGTCTACATGTCTGTGTATATGTGTGTGTGTGCACGTGCATCTGTGCATTTTAGAGAATGAGGGCAGTTGGGAAGAGGATTAGGAGACAAGAGAGCTAGTGTCTGGTATTAACGTCTGATTTATAAGCCCTGCTAGAGAAACCAGGTTTGCATATTTACCCTATTGTTCCATATTTTTTTCAAAAGTTTTACAGGTCATATATGTAGCTTGTGTTGAAAAAAATCAATGTTTCAGGCAATGAAAAGCTGCAATATGATGACAGTTGACTAACATAATGTGATTTGTCTTTTAGGAAAATGTGCCAACATTGTGGATTAAGAGAGGCACAATAGAATAAAGTAGAATATAATTTTTAAAAAAACATCAAATTGTTAGAAAACAATCTAAAAACAATAACCAGAACACAGCTCATGAGAGTAAATACACCTCTGACTCCATCTCACCACTGTTCATTACTGACTGGGTCAAGTGACTTGCTCACCCATTCAAAGAGATGATTCATCTGTGTTTTGAATCATGTCGCTTCTAAGGTCCCAACACAGACACACGTGAAATATAGTTCCTGGATTTTGACACGTGCTTCCTGTTGAACTTAGATGCTACGCATAGGTGATGTATAATTAGCTTTCCATACAATATATAAAATTATATTTCCATCCATTTGAAACCGTTTGTGTGTTCATTACCTAACCATAGGAAAGTAATCAAAAATCACAGGTAGGAAGAAGGTTACCTGAGTAATGTTGTGTGAATTATGGTATGTTGAAAAGGATGGTGAAATAGATGGAAACTTCCAGCACCAGATTGCTTATGGGAGGGGATCCATCATTTAAAGTCATAGCTGATTTATACGTAAGTACATCTTTATTAATGTTTGGAGACAGACATCTATTTAAAATGTTTGTTCTCTTCTCACCTAGCATTGAGAACTGAAAAGCTTATCATTTAGTCATTTGGATAAAAAAAAATGTTCTTATCTTACTTGAGCAAAGGACCAAGAAAGGGACTATATATTAGTCACTAAGATCCTAATATTATTGGATTATTTATAAAATTGAAACTAAAAGACAGTATATCACTTTATGGGTTACACATTCAAGAGAGAACTTTAAAGGCACAAAGGGAAAGGTTAGAGGTGGGGATCTAGGCTATTAACATAAACAATAGTTAATCCCGGATACAAGGAGTCGCTGGCTGTGACCTGAGAGGAGACAGAAAGTAGAGGCTGGAAGATGAGGGAAAGTGGAGTAAAACTCAGAGGATCTTTAACCCAAAGTGGAGTTTTGAAACTCTAGAACTGGAAAGAGCCTCAGAGGTTATCTATACGACACACTTAGTGTGAGTAGGCCCTGGGATTGGGCTTTAAAGGCTTCTCCATCCAAATTAAAAATCCTTTTCTATATGGCATAGCCATCTTTTCTATACATAAGATATCTTTCTTCAAATCTCTCTCTCTCTCTCTCTCTCTCTGTCTTTCTCTCTTTCTCCCCCTCCCCTTCCTACCTTCAGGCATGTTTTAGGCCAGTCTGGTTATAAAGTTTTGAATTTGGCTGAAGGCATGTTCAGGACTTCTTTCTCTGATATGGTGTAGACTCAAGACTCAATACACCAAGAGAGAGAATCCAGTCTGCATAACAGGAAACACTTTCTTCTCCCAAGACTTCTGTCTGCTCATAAAGTAGAGTTCCCCCACTTCTGCTGGCAGGAAAGAGCTTCTGTTTTCAGAGCATCTCATCTCAGGCTGCCCGTAACTGCTACTACTTACGAAATGCATGAAAATATTAGGTTATCTTACTCCTATGGTCAAGAACTCTCGTAGGTGTGGGCTTAAAAGAAATGATCTGGAAGATCCCCCATCACTTCACCTGCTCACAAATGATCTGTCAGCCATTCTATCTGCAGCTCCTCGTAGCACTTGACTAGACCACCCCTGGCCTAGACTTCGGTGGGTGTGTAGGAAACATGTGGTCCCATCAAGGAATGATACTGATGTTACTTACTTTTTTTGGTGTGGTTCATTCTTAATCTATCAGCAGATCTGGAACTCATTCAAGGATAAGCAGATACCATCTCTAAAATCCACTTGTCAAGGTCTAAGGAATCCTATCAGATGTCAAAGTGTTTTACGCATAGTTCAGGTTCATGTTCTTTAAGTTGGTTTATCTAAATAAAATGCAAATGGGATTTTATCCAGAAACTAAAAGACAGTATATCACTTTATGGGTTACACATTCAATCTTTATATTATGTCAAATGTACACATTATTTTCACTGAAAGATCTTAAAGCCATCTACTTAAAAAATGTGAAAGTATATGATTAAGGAAAGCATTTATATCTAGGATATCTATCTGTGTATGTATCTAGAGAAGGAATATTTAATTTCTCAATTAAATTTTGGAAAGGCAAATTAATGTCTTAGGTTTATTCCTTTTACAAACACTTGATCATGACAGCATCAAAATTATCAAGATGACTATAACTAGGAAGACATGAGAAAGAAATTATCCAGAAGAAGAAATTTGAATGTGCCTAGTTTTGATTCCAGGAAGTAAACAATTTATTTTTAAAATTGAATAAGGTAGTACTTAAACTTTCTTAAATTGATTGAATTTATTAACTTTAATTTTTAAAAATTTGCCTCTATTATTCTGCTTTCATTATATATATAAATGTGTAAATCATACTTAGAATAATTTATCAAACGAAGTATCCTGGATAATTTGTACTGAATAACAGAAGGGTAAGTTTATCTATGCGTATATGACAGATACATACACAATACACATAGTCTACTCAGTGTATGAAATTTGCAGGTTAATGGTCAATTTAAGTTTGCTTGTCTGCCAATCGACACATAGCCATCTCCTATTCTAGAAAACTGAAAATATGTGTGTGTGTGTGTGTGTATGTGTGTGTGTTAATACATAGCCCTTGCTTATTGTATGCATCAAATTCTAACAATACTTTTAAGTGAAGAATAAATCATTTCGGCTTGGAAATTCTTATTTTGGAAATAACATTTATAAAATATTACTCTTGAAAGCCATGTGTTCAGCACCTTCCTATGAAGAAAGCATGTTCCGGGTGTTGCCTTTTCCAGTTGTAGGCTCTCACTGGACACTTGCCATTTCACGTTTATGCTCCATCACTCTTACAGTGTAATTCTTAACAAAAGGTCAATGTATTTCTCAACAGTGTCTCAGCCTTCAGTGTCCTTCTTCTTGCAGTTGAATAGAGGCATTGAGGACTGATGCAGGCAAAATTGAGACATCTGTTTTCAATGACTTCTCTTCTTTGACTCCAGCAAATTCTCTCTGCACCTGTTGCCTCTTTTTTTTTTGTCTTCTTGGTTTAATCAGGGACCCAGGAATGCTTTCTGCCCTGCCACTCCAAAGCTCTCAGTATGTGCCTAGGTGAACCTGCCTCCCACAAATCTGGAAATACCAGACCACTTTCTCCTCACATGTATATTTACATATACACATACATATGCATATATGTATATACATACATGTATATCACTCTGTTATGATTCTCGTATATATGGGTACATTATGCATATTTCATATATGTACACACACACAAACCATCTCATTTTACAATAAGGCTACATTCAACTAAGATAATGTACAAAGTTTAAAAAATATATAGCTGCTAAAATAGAATTTCCCAAAGTGACAAACTACAGAATATTAACACCAGAAAATTCCTTGGTACTGAGGAGTGGGAACAGAGGGTGAGGGCAGAAGAATTTTCTTAAAATGCTTAGGTAATGTACATTCACAATGTGTAACAGAGTATCAAAAAATCCTACATCTTTCACTAGAGAGACATGCTTAAACTTATAAATCCAGTGAGTCCTGAAAGAGCTTATCTATCAATTTTATTTTGTAATCTAACACCTATTAACATCCTCAGAAAAGGTTGCATGGGAACTCCGGCTCCAGTGAACATAAAATCGTTCCCTATGTGTCGGGCCACTTACCAGTCCCACCATTAGGCCTACACTAGGGTCACAGCCGACCTGCTGAGAGGTCCGGAAGAAATCCACAGTTTCACATGTAAATCTCGTAGAGGTTAAAAGGTATATTCTCAGTCACACACTTAACAAGCTCAGCAATATGGGCCAAATGTGGCACATGAGAAGATTTTCTGCAGGAAAAAAACTTTCACTTGTATATTGTTTGATTTTTGTAGTTTTTGCTCTGTTTCAGGTTTTTTTGTTATTAACTTCATCACATTTTGACACAACATTTTCTATTTCAGTCCAGCAAGGAGCTTAGTATTATGGTTTGGGAACATGACTTTTCCAGGGGGTTCTTAATGAGGTACTTAAATCATATTTATGCAAAATTAAAATATATGTACTATTCAGAAAATTTTAAGGTCTTTTTTTAGAAAAAAATAGGTAAGAATTAAGCAAGCTAGAATACAAAATTAAACACACAATTTTCAGCACCTATCAGAAATGTATTGAAAAAATATCTTATTCTTCCTGAATTTATAATGCTGAAACATAATGCTTTCATGATCACCTAGAAGTGCATTAATGAAAATTAATAAAATATTTCTTCACATATTAATTATAGTTAGTATGTCCTAATTCTTGTGTAGTTTGTAATCCATTTGAAGCATGTATAAGTGGTTGTACAATGATGATAAAACATCAGAATCCAACATTTTTTTTTATTTTCTTGGATGCAACATATATGTCCCTGTATAAAGTTTTGAAATAGTAGTTAGTGGGGCTGGAGAGGTGGCTCAGCAGTTATGGCACTTGCCCAGCATGTGTAAGGATGCAGGTTTGAACCCCTGCACCATGTACAAAATGAAGTGTTAGAGCAAAAAAAACCAGATGAAAAACTAAATTAAAAATTGATTCTCTCATAAATAGATTTAGCAAAGTGGCAGGATACAATATCAACATGCATAAATCAATAGCTTTCCTATACACTAATTATAATAGGACTGAAGAAGAAGTCAGGAAATCAATCTCTTTCAAAATATCTTTGAAAAAATAAAATACTTGGGAATTAACTTAACAAGGGAAATCAAAGATCTCTTCAATGAAAACTATCAAACATTGAAGAATGAAATCCAAGATGACCTAAGAAGATGGAAAGACGTCCCATGCTCTTGGATAGGCAGAATTAATATAATAAAAATGGCCATTCTACAGAAAGCTTTATATAGATTTAATGCTATCCCTATAAAGATACCTAAGTCGTTCTTTACAGACATAGAAAAAGCAATTCTCAAATTCATTTGGAACAATAAGAAACCAAGAATTGCCAAAACACTACTAAGCAAAAAAGATGAAACAGGTGGTTTTTGCCATTCCAGATCTAAAACTATACTATAGAGCCATAGTAACAAAGACAGCATGGTACTGGTATCAAGACAGGGAAGAAGACCAATGGAATAGAATAGAAGACCCTGAAACAAACCCTCAAATCTTTAAACATCTGATTTTTGACAAAGGGGGACAAAATATTACGTGGAGAAGTGACAGCCTCTTCAACAAATGGTGCTGGACAAACTGGTCATCCACTTGCAGAAAGTTGAAATTAGACCCATATCTTTCTCCTTGCACAAGAATCAAATCAAAATGGATCAAGGAGCTAGGTATTAAACCAGCTACTTTGCAACTGATAGAAGACAAATTAGGTCCAACACTTCAACATTTGGGAGTAGGCAAAGACTTTCTCAACA
>PVKS010018060.1:0-40861 GCA_004027875.1 Aplodontia rufa
ATTGCTAGGCTATGGAAACAACCCCGGTGTCCCTCACAGGAAGAATGGATCCAAAAACTGTGGTACATTTATACCATGGAATATTACACAGCAATTAGAAACAATGACCTTGCAGCCTTTGAGGGTAAGTGGATGGTTATGGAAGAGATCATGATGAGTAAAATCAGCTTAACCCAGAGATCTAAGGGTCGACTGTCTCCACTCATCTGTGGAGGTGGGGACTAGACCCTGGACAATGAGAAAGTTGGTCTAGTAACAAGAGTTAAATCCAGATAAGATGTAATGCTTTATAATCTAATATCTTTTTTTAGAGTTATAAAGGGAAAGGGAAGGGAGGGATAAAGGAGGGTAATTGGGGGGGGGCACTCCTGGAGATAATTGCAATATCCAGAATATTTACACATTTTATACACATTTTATATTATTTTGTTAAAAACGTGTAAGGTTGTTCAAAAAAAAATAAAAAATAAATAAAAAAAAAATAAAATCAGTAAAAACACTGGCACTTAGCTAAACTAAAATACAATTTAAAGGACTTGCATGTATAATTTGTCAACCAATGAATTTATAGAAATAGCTGCATTTAACAAAAACAGAAGTTGTGTACAAGGATGCTTTTCTGTCTAGGGACCTCTAGACCATACAGCTCTGTCATTTATGTCTCAATACTGGTAGTAAGTTTCTTTTATTTTTTCCCCAAAAGGATCTTTTACATCAAAATCATTTCCAGAAATCTCTGCATAAAATTATCATTGATGAGTAAAAAGTGCCAGTGATTTGAATGACATATATAAGATTCCATCGTTTAAATTCAAAAATCCATCATTAAAGGCCACAAAATAATAAGCTTTCATTAAGTAGGCCAGTGTTTGAAGCATCATGCTAAATATTGTACTACGTTATCACATTGAATCCTCATATTAGATCAAGTTTATTACCCTCATTAATTCCATGTATGAAAATTGTGTTGCAAGGAGTAACTATATTGCAAGGAGTACTACACAGTTATAAATTTCGTGAATTACGATTTGAATTAACTCTAAGACCTCAAATCTCCTTCTCTGATCTGGGTACCTAATCTGCCCTAACATTGTTTATGAAAAGCAACATGGAAGAAATGTACAATAGGAAATTCATTCAAAAATCATAAAATAAGAGTAGAGGTGTAAAGAATATGCTTTAGAGGCCAAAATCTGATCAGCTCTATTTATTGATAGAAATCTCTATTTATTGATAGAGCACTGATTTTTAGAGTCAGATCTTAATGAAGTTTCTTGTTTCATCAGCCAGGCAGATTTTGTGATTATGGGAAAATTGTTCTCACAGGCCTTCAGTGTGTGACACAGGTATGAGAATTAAATATGAAATTTCCTAATGGCCTCTAGTAAAGACTTGGAAATTATTAAAGGCTTAATAACAAGTTAACATTCCTGATATTACTGAAAGGTGAGTCAAAATGATGGAAGAGTAGAAATACTGATATTAATTTCTTTTCTAAAAGAACCTTACAATTGAAACAACAATACTTTTAGCCATGGATCTGATTTTAATAATCTTTCACTAAGAAATGTTTGCTTTATAATATTGTTTTGTTTTCTGCTTAATTTATAAACTGAAGCTCAAAACAGGAAAAGAAATTAGGGAGATAAGAAGGAACTGACCAGTTCTATATTCCTGTAAAATTGCTGTAATTTCCCTAGAAAACTGTGACAAAAATGAGAATAATGCCACTAATTCAAATTATAATCAATTATTTTTTTAAAAGAGACAGGGACAGTGTGAGAGAGAGAAAGAAAGAAAGAAAGACAGAAGCAGTTCTTTATTTCATTTTTCATGTGACTTTCATTCCTCTGACGCTTTGTTGTGTACGTGGTGCTGGGGTTTGAACTCGAGTACTTCCACATGCGAGGCAAGCACGGTAACCTCCGAGCCACCGCTGCAGCCCTATGATCAATTATTTTAAAGTTTATATAGACTTTAAAATAATTGATCATAGGGCTGCAGCGGTGACTATTTTGAAAATCAGTAGGGAAAAATGATTGAGTTGGTCTGGCATTTGCCAAGGAAAAGATACAGAACATTCTCATTTTATGTTAACAACTAAAGTTTAATTTATAGAATGAACAGTAAAGTGAAAAAGTGGTAAATTATAAATCACACTGTGGGATAAAATAAGAAGTGACTACTATAACTCAGTGTTTCCTTCACCTTCCCCCAACATTGATCTCAAGGAGTTTACCAATCTGGTAGATGCTTTTGCTACAACCTGAGGGCAGGCATCATTCCTGCTGCAGAGCAGCACTGCCACTGCTCCGCTGAGGACACTAATGAGTCAAGTCAGCATCTGTGACATCAGCTTTGCTTAATGGCTCCCTTTTCACAATGAAGCAATGAACTGAGGGTGAAAGCTAAGAGACTCTTGATAATTAGCAAGATATATTCAAGTCGTGGAAACCTGCTTCCTGGATTAGAACATCCATCAATGTCTCAATCACCCTCCCCATCTGTCTCCTTCATTTACAATACAGCTTAAAAACTTGAGGATTAGAGAAGCAAGAACTTTTTGACTCTTTGGGATTTGGAAGCTTTGCTGATGTAATTCAAAGAAAAATACACTATTTTAATTTCTGTGTCTCTCATTGTCATTAAAATACTTTTAAGTGAGCTAGTATTGTGATCCTGAAATATTCACTCCACATAATTTCGATCTATTATTTAATATGATGCATATTATATAGAAGACATAACAAGGGAATCAAACAAATGTTTGGATTTTTTCTGTGGATACAAATCAGAAGCAAAAGAATATAATTTCATGAATCCTTAAAGATTACCAAACAAATTCACAGCTGTGTTCTTTCATCATAATAAAGGACGAAAGCACACACACACACACACACACACACACACACCATTCTACATACGGATAAAAATATTTTTGAAAGTGTCCTGTGAAAGAATCTTTTTGTATAGAAGGAATATCTGTGAGTAATATTTTTTCAAATAAATTTATTGTCATTTATATAACCATATTTACTGAGAAATTAAAATGCATTTCTGTATTCTCACCTAGCTTTAATGTGCATTTTACTTGAACTCCACCATGCACAAGGAAACCTTATAAATGCCATTGCTGTGATCATCACAACCACCTAGGGGGCAGGTTGTGGATTATTCATCCTACTCTACAGATAAAGAATTTGAGTTTTAGTCACATGGCTATAGGGAGTAAAGCTGAATCATAACTCAGCACTTCTGATTCACATATCACTGATCATGTTGCTTTATTCAGTGATCAGCTAAGCTACAGTGACCTTTGAAAATGCTTGTAAAGTCAAAATACAACACAATATTTAAAGAATAAGAAAATTTAACATTCCATAACAGGAATGTGTCAGACACTGAATGAAATATCCTGTCAGATGGTAAAATAAAATTCACGTACTCAATGACATTAAGATCAAATAGGAGATAAACATTATTTAAAGAGCTAACTACACCATGACCCATTTAAGAAAATATAACTACATGGGACATGTTTCACCAGTGCCAGACTTGAGAGCTTTGAACACGAAAGGCCTTTGAACATGAAAATTCTGGATTGACTATCCAAGGATCTGACTCTTTTAGAATGATAGAATACAAATGAAGAAATGTAAGAGGAGACAAATGTAGTAAGATTTACCTTTTAAAAATTCTGAAAATCCGTATTGGTAGTAGTGTAGAGAATAGACAGGGAAAGGAGACAGTAGAGTTTCAGTTTTAAAAATCTAAAAGAGAAAGAAAGGAGATTAAATAACAAGAATAAAATAAATGTGAACAATATTTACATAATGAAAAATCAATTAAAACTCAAAAATTTATAATTATTTCCCAAAAATCTATAGTAAAACTGGTGGAAATTTATTTTATTCAACAAAACAGGTAATAGATGATACAGTGCAAGCCTATGAAGATGTAGAGCAAAGATATTTCATGACATGTGATCACTCTTGAGTTCAAAAGCTGCGGGACAACCCCCCCAGAAAAGGCTGAACCAGGGAGAGAGAGAGAATCACTGAGAGACTAGCTTTAAGAGACAGAATTATACATGTTAAAATCTAATTTCAGTTACTAGATTTTCTAAGGAGCTTTTATAAAGGTAAAGAAAAGATCTTTATTAAATAATTTCAGCCAGATTCCACAAGTGAAAAAGTTATTTTTATCTTTTAAATTAATCTTTTTTTCTGTCAAAATCCACCTTACAGTAAATGGGAGTCAGTGCTTTAAGACAGTTTTTATAGGAATGTGTTGGTTAAAAGAAAGAATTAGATACATAGAAAATATAAATCAATATTTTACTACTTCCTTTAATGGAATTAGTGAGAACTAATAAGTGACATATGAAGGAAGAGTACTGGTTTTTCCTTGATCACACACAAAAAAGTTTTAAATTTGCAACAATTGATTCTTAGAGAACTAAAAGGTAAAGTGTCCATCCATCATTTTTCTCACTGGATGAATGAATCCAAAAACTGTGGTGCATAAATACCATGGATGTTTACTCAGCAATTAGAAATAATGATATTGCAGCCTTTGAAAATAAATGGATGGCTATGGAAGAAATTATGATGAATGAAATCAGCATAACCCAGAGAACCAAGGGTCGAATGTCTTCACTCATCTGTGGAGGCTAGAGCTAGACCCTAACCATTGAGAAAGGAGGTCTGTTCTCATGTTTTAAATCGGATACGGTGTAATGTCATAAAACCTAAGGTATTTGTAGAGATGTATTGGGAAGGGGGGGAGGGATAAGGGTGAGTAATGGGGGGAGTTTTGGGGGGTAAATCTAATTTTCAGAATTTATATACATATATTATTTCATTAGAAGCTTGTTTGTTCAACAAACAAATTTCTGAATTTAAAAAAAATTTTTAAAAAAAGAAATCTAGTGAAAAGCTGAAAAGGTATAAGTCATTGGATCCTTCATAAAACTAATAAAGCAGATCAAATTTTCTCTGTATCTCTCCAACTCCAAAATCTCAAATGATCCAATTTATGTTGGCTGATCAGTGTCATTATGTATACACAAAATCCCATAAAATTGAAAAATTAGCTTAGAAAAACAATATACAAAATATTATTTAACTTTTATAAGATAAAACAGAATTGCCCCAAAGACAAAAATATGGCTGTTTTTTAATAGTTTAACAGGTTACCATAATTTTTTATTTTTTTTATTTTAATTGATTCCTTTTTAGGTACATGTGATATAAGCATATACAATGATATAATTATAAAAGCATATAGTTTGACTTGGTCTAACTCAGTCCCTAGTTTTTTCCCTTCCCTTCCTTCCCTCCACTGACTGTTCTTTTCTGATATGCATGACAATAGAATTTACATTGACATATTAAATTAGCTTAGAGTATGCCTTGTTTTAATTGTTTCCATTTTCCCTTCCCCTTTCTTCCCCCTACCCTGTGTTCCCCCACCTTTTTTTTAAGAGAGAGGGACAGTGAGAGAGAGACAGAGAGAAGGAGAAAAAATCAATTTGATTTAGTTTCTCATGTGGTTTTCATTGTTCCAACACTTCATTGTGTATGTGGTGCTGGAGTTCGAACATGCATCCTTGCGCATGCCAGGCAAACACCATAACCGCTGAGCCACCGCTCTAGCACCGCCCTTGTTCTTTATTAATGTAAGGATATTATTAATTTTCCTTTGTAGCTTTTAACTTACATTAAAATACAAAGATAAAATAGAAATAAAGCATAATCATGAAAAGCAGACTATTATGTACTATATAAAAAATAAATTAAAAGGAAAGAAGTGTCTTGATTGGAACAATGCTTGAAGGACCTATAGTCCAGCATGTTATAAAGATGACTAGAAATTGTACAAATTGTAAAGTCCTCACATTTTCTATAACTATACCCAATTAAAAAAGAACATAGGAACTAATTTCAAGTTTAGTACCAAAATGACTAATATGATCAAAAGTACTAATAATGTTCTCTATCTTAAAAAAGCTAAAATATATAGATACCTAATTTTAAGTTTTTGTTTCAATATTATGGTATATTTTAATTCAAACAAATAAAGAATAAAAAACAGGACTCTGAACTCTAGCTATTCAGGATGAGTTGAATAAAATTCCATTGACTAGTTTCTCATTAAAAATTTTTAAAATTATCAAATAGAGAATTGAACTCTCCATGTAAAAATTTTTGACCAATTGTTACAGAACAAACTATATTTGTGGGATTTTTCATAACAAAAAATTTGCATTATATAAAGAGTAAAAACTTTTAAACAAATTCAAACAGATATGCACTCTAGGATTTATTGAGTTTGACCCCTACCACTTACTGGTTTTGAATCATTAAGCTTCATTTCATTTCTCTAAGACTAATTTTTTCTTTGTTAAACAGGAATAATACCTACCTTGGAAGGTGGCTTTTAGATTTGGAAATAGAACGAAATAGTACTAAGCAAATGTTGTGGTACTTAAACTCTTAAAAAGGAACTGAAAATACAGGAGGTTCTCATGCGAGTCCTGATTTGTACAGTAAATATTTTTTCCATCATATACTATACAGACATCAGGTTTTAGGATTGTAGGATATCTCATTTTCCTGTTGTCCCTTCCCATATCAATCTACATCATCCCTCTTAATTTGGTCTACTTTTGGTATTTTTTTCCAATAGCAGTTTTCTCCATTTACTGTATAATATATTTTATCTATTTATGAATTTTTAAATCTATACGTTCTTTCTAGTCTATAGACCGAAAGTGGTCAGATTCATTTTGCTGTTTTGTTTTGCTCACTGATAAAGCTCCTTTGCAATGGTTCCTCACACAAGTTATAAATATTTAGTTGTAAATGAATATAATTAGATTATCCCTTCTTCTAAACTAGAGAAGTAAAAGATAAAATTTCCTGGGACTATTGCCCAAAATAGATGCATCAGAATAAAAAATCTTCCAAAGAATAAAATACACACACCAATCGAATCTGGAATTTTTACTAATTCCCCAGTGGAATTAACAATAGAAACTTATGCAACATCACTTGGTATTTCCAGACATTTTCCCTCACTGAATAACTTTTTTGAAGTTATTTTTCATCTTCCTATTTGGAGATTATTATTCAATATGTCAATCTCTTATTCATACAATTGTTCAGAGTACTTTTTGTACAATAAAATATTAAAAGTATTTTCATGACAAGAACTGTGTGTCTGAGTGCAAAAGACATAAAGTTATAAAATGCCTTAGAAATTCAAACTCAAAGAAATTCATATTCATCTCTCTTTATAACTAGTCTATGAGATGTAAGACCAGTACTCTCCTTGGATTTGATGAAATTTATCTTCTTTTTTGCCCAGCACTGTATTTCAGCCAGGCATTTCCTTTACTGTAAAAGACAGCACATTGGGATATGTCTTGCATTAACATAACACAAGGGAAGAGGAACATTCAAATTGTTGGAGCCATTTACATTTAGAACTTCTCACCAAACATTGCATTTAGGACTGCTACACCTCTCCTTATCCCTGACCCTTTCAAATTGGCTCAGTATATTTTTTTGGCCTGAAGGAAAGATTAGCTTCAGCTAAGCCATGGACATATTTGTTAAAGAAATAAATGTTTCACGGAAGTCCTAGGATGGCAGATTCTGAATCTCTTTATTCTCTGAAATCTGACAGAATTCAAGTTCAAAGAAATGAGAATAGAGGCACAGTTTATTTTATTGAGAATAACTTAGAAGTCGATCTGTGTCTAGCTTATCCATGATAACTATGAGCAGTGAAATCTGAAATTACTATGCAGACATTTCACTGTCATAAGTTCAGTTAAATGTACCTAACAAGTTTATAGATAAATGCATTTCATTTGCAATAAGATATGATTTATTTAAAGATGAGTAGTAAATGCCTGGTACACACAAGCCTCTCTGTGTTCCCAGAGAATGAAAACTTAAAAAGAAACTGTCCTGGTACTGAAGAAGCATGCTAGTTTTTTCAAACCAAAGCAGAATTAGGTACATTACACTTAATTCTAGGTGTAATATACCTAATTCTAGGTGGTGTATACCTAATTCTGCTTTGGTTTGAAAACACAAAGGAGGGACTGTTGGACTAGTTCTGATTTTTGAGATGAATAACTGCTTTATAAAGGAGCTTGCACTTGACAAAGCACTGAAGTGCTTTTGTGATTTTGCTGAATGTGGTAAATTCATAAATTAGCCAATGTCATAGTATTAAGAGGAGGGCCCTTTAGCAAGTGATTAAGTCATGTGGGCTCCATAGTCAGGGATGAGATTAGTGCCCTGATAGACGAGGCTTGAGGATGCTTCTTGCCCCTTCTTGCACTTGAGGACACATAAAACTTGCCATCTCATGAGGTTAGAATAAGCCTTCACTGGACATGGAATCTGCTGCTGCCTTGATTTTGGATATTCTAACCTTCAAAAAGTTAGCAACATTTTCTTTTTGGCCTATAAATTACTCAGTCTAAAGTATATTGGTATAGTAGTCTTGAGCAAACTAAGAACATAAACATAAAATTACTCAGATGATTACAGCATTTCAAAGGTAGTCATTGTGAGTGTCATGAGATCTATGGGCAAGAAAAATTTAGTGAAAGAGAACTGAGGGGATTGTTTAAAGTCAGATATTTTTAGAAACTTAAATGATAAATTTAAGAAATCATATTTTACTATGAGATTACCATAAAAATTTTGAAAGTATTTGAACAGCATCATTGTGTTAAAAGAGAGTTGCTATATTTTTAGGTTTTATTCAGTAGATGTTAATTATTCAGTAGATGTTAATTATAAATATAGAATTCATTGTGAACATTCATACATGTACATGATATAATTTAATCTATTTCATTTCCCAGAATTTCCCCTTTCCCTCTCTCCTCCTTCCCCTTGATTCCCTTCCTCTACCATACTGATCTCCCTTATATTCATTTTTTTAATTGGTGCACTATAATTATACATAAGAATGGGATTCATTGTGATGTGTCTTATCTGCATGTAGCAGACATATTTGGTTAATTCCATTTCTCCATATTTCCTCTTTTCCTCATCTCCTCCTTCCTCCAATCCCCTTCCTCTAATCTAGTGGTCTCTCTTCTATTTTGTGAGCTCACTTTACATTTTTTAGAATTTTTTTCGTGCTCTATAGTTAGAGATAATGGGCTTCAATCTGATGTATTCATAAATGCATAAATTACAGTTTTCTCAATTTCAATCCCTAATTCTATCTCCTTGTCCCCTCTTCTCCCTCCCCTGATCCCCTCCTCTACTTTATTGGTCTCCCTCCTGTTTATTTATTTATTTTTTCCAAAAAGAGGACAGTGAGAGAGAGAAAGAGAGAGAGAGAGAGAGATACAGAGAGAATCAATTTTTATTGAATGTTTCACATGGCTTTCGTTGCTCTGACAGTTGTATACGTGGCTGCTGGGGTCTGAACCCGCGTACCCATGCATGCCAGGCAAGTGCCGCAACCAAGGAGCCACTGCTCCAGCCAGAGCTCCAGCCACTGCTCCTATTTATTTTTTAATTATTACCTTATAATTATACATAAAATTGGAATTTATTGTGATATACTCATACATGTACAGGTAATATTTGGTCAACTTTATTCTCAAGTTCTTCCCCTTTGCCTTCCAGTTTCCATCATCCTTGGACTCGCCTGTTCTCTCTTCTGTTTTCACAAGATTCCCATTTTATTACTCATTTTATAATTTTTTAAATTGGTGCATTTTAATTGCACATAATGGTGGGATCTGTTGTTACATATTCATCTATGTACGCCCTTTTTTATTCTTTTGGCTTCCATCCATAGAGAAAACATATGACCAAGAATCACCATGTGGGATAGCATTAAATTAAAAAGATTCTGCTCAGCAGAGAATGTAAGTAAGAGCATAAAGAGAGAACCTACAGAATGGGAGAAAAAGCTCTTCTGACAGGGGATTAATAAACAGAAAATCTGAAGAATGCAAAAAACACTATAAAACTAATTGCTCACTCAATACGTGAGTAAAAAAATCTTAAAAGACATTTTCAAAAGAAAAAACACAGTGGCCAATAAATATATATAAAAAATCAAATACCCTTAGCAATCAAGGAGATGCAAATCAAAACTACACTGAGATTTCATCTCACACCAGTCAGAATGACATCAAGAATATACATAACAATAATTGCTGGCAAGGATTTTGGGGGAGAGGTACACTTATCGGTTATTGGTGAATCTGTAAATTTGTGTAACCACTTTGGAAAGCAGTATGGAGATACCTTAAAAGATTAGGAATGGAGCTACCATGTCACTCAGCTACCCCACTCCTTGGCATTTATCCAAAAGATCTAAAATCAGCATAGTATAGTGGTACATGTATACCAATGTTAATAGCAGCACCACCCACAATAGCCAAATTAAGGAACCAGCAAGTAGTAGATGAATGGATAAAGAAGAATACGTGCTATGTTTGCATAATGGAGTTCTATTCAGGCATGAAGAACAATGAAAGTATGTATTTGCTGGTAAGGGGATAAGAATATAGAACATCACACTGAGTGAAATAAACCAAACTCAGAAAGGTGAGATTGCTTTTTCATTCCTTTTTTTTTTATTTCTAGTTTCTTCACATAAGAGAAAACATTTTTACCTCAACTCCCTCGACCTTCTAGCCATACTTATCTCAGTTCCAGTTCCCATCTATTTACCAGCAATTAATATAATTTCATTATCTTTATTCCTGAGTAAAAACTCCATTGTGCACAAATAGCACATTTTCTTTATCCATTCAACTGATGAACACCAAGGCTGGTTCCATAATTTGGCTATTGTGCATTGCACAGTTATAAATATTGGTATGAATGTATTGCTATAGTATGCTGACTTTAGTTCTTTTGGATAAATACCAAGGAGTAAAATTAGTCAATATAGACAGAAGTACAATGATTAGAGACTAGATTATCAATTACAACTTTAAGTGAATAGCATAATTACATTATGACTTCCACTGGGATAGTAACAGCAGTGCTGATGTGACAGTTTTTCATTATTTACATCCTTATTCATAAATTAATCATTAAATTACATTCTTTCACAGATATTTTTAAGGCATAAATTTATTGCTATAGTTTTCCTGAAGATATTGTATCCTTCATTTCAGGAAATTGGAAACATAATTTGGTTACATACCCATGCAGAGCAATGGCCTCCTGTCAGTAACCTAATGGTAATAAAAAAAAAAAAAAAAAAAAGTATAGTACCCAAAGTTACGTTGGGTAAAGCCACATGTGAATAGAATGAGTAGGGAGAAATTTTTGACTGGATGCCCAGTAATCCTTAGAGACAGTTTACATGTTTGAAGTATGAAGTCAGAGTTAAAATTTCGTTTTATAAAACAAACAAAAAGTCATACCTTGTATAAGAGAATTAAAATTATGTGAAATCTTTAGGAATAAGTCAAAGCATGATCTCCCTAGGGGGGAATTAAAAACTTGGCTCAGAGAAATTAAAGAAAATATTTTAAAACCTGAAAAAGGCAAGTGTTTGTGGTAAAAAAAAAAAATAAAACAACCATTTTTATCTTTAAGTCATAAGAGTACGAAATGCAAATTCTCCAGAAATTCACTTATAGATTCAATGTAATCCCAATCAAAATAAACACTTGATTTCTTGTGGAATTCCAGAAACTTACACAAAAAATTAAGACAAATTTCCTGTAAGAAAAGAAGTAGACTAATACTATTAGATTCTAGATTTACTACAAAGTTGTATAATAGTGTAGACGATATAGTTGGCCAGTGGTTTCTTAGCACTCTGTCCTCTACCAGAGACTGTGAACATGTAACTTTATATGGTACGAGGGATCCTGCAGAGGTATCTAAGGTTAAAAACCATGAAATAGGTAAATGACCCCAGAATATCAGGGTGAGCCCAATCTAACTGCAAATCATTGAAGCCCGAAGAGAGAGACAGAATAGTGGTGTAAAAGATGTAGTATTAGGACAAAAGGCAGGGGAGACTTACAGACTGAGAGGGACTCAACCTAACAGTGCTGGCTTTGAAGATGGAGCAGAGGAATGGAGGTAGCTCTTGAAACCCTGAACAACCCTCAGTCCCACAACTAGAAGAAACTGAATTCTGCCAAAATACAAATTTTATTCTAGAAACTCAGATAGGAATCTTCCGCCAACTTAGATTTTAGTCAAATGAGATCCCGATAAGCCTTCTGAACTACAGAACAGTAAAATAATAAATTTGTATTGTTTTATACAACAGAGTTTGTAGAAATCTTTCATGGCAGCAATACAAAACTAATATAGGCACTGTGATGTTGAAGAAAACATAATAGATAAGGGGAAAGAAATCAAGAATCCAGAACCATGAGTAGGGCCTAGTACTTCATGTACATACTACCTGATTTAAACATAAGAAGATAATAATTTTTGCAGTGCATGACACTGGAGTAAATGGATAGCTATTTGAAAATGATTTTTTTAGATTTCTAAATATGAAAAATAAGACAGTAATGATCCTAGAAGGGAAAGCCAGAGAATATCTTTATGACGTATTTATTATAAAGATGAAAGTGTGGACTGACAATGTTCAAAGTGGGAACTACATTTGCAATGTATAGTATTATGCAATATACAAAGAACTCTATAATTCTTCAATAAACTCAGACTACTCAAGAGAAATGTGATAAGATACTAGAATTTTTATTAAAGAACAAATTCACTTTACAAGTAAATAAATGGAATAGTAGTTAACCTCATAAGAAACCAGGGAAAAGCAAATTAAATAACAATCCCTTTTCCAAAATGGCAGAAGAAGAAGTGGATGAGGAGGAGAAAGAGAAGACAGACAATGCAAGAAGAGGGAGAACATAAAAGGATGGAAGGAGAGAAAGATGGAATGATTATACCACAAATTATTAAGGTCATGGAATAATGATATCTTTTATTTAATGCTGGTAAGAATGTAATTGAAAATAATTTTGGAAAAATAGTTTGTGAATATCTAGTAAAGATAAAACTATTCATATCCTATGGGGCTTCAATTCTACTCCTAAGTAGTAACCAGAAAAAAATACGCTCTTATTCTAGAATCCATACACAAGAATATCAACAGCAATATTATTTGTAATAGATCCACGTTGGAAGCATTAAATATATCTATCAAAAGCAGATAAGATAAATACAAAATATATTTTATAGATAGGTAAAAAAAAGGAATGACCTACATATATGTACTACTATATGGTGGTAGGATGGGGTCACCCTAAAAAGAAAATGCTGACTTAAAGAAATTGGCATTAAACAATATATATGGTTTAATTCCATTTATATTAAGTTCCAAACAAGTAAAGCTAATAATATTTCTAAAGACGTGGTCTTATTTGGTATAACATTAAACTAAGGATATGATTATCATAACCCAAAATAAAGGTTGCTCTTAGGAGTAGAAAGATTTTGATTCAAAAGGTAATCATCTACTGGGGAAGGTGGCAATATTCTTAGGTGTCTCGATAGGTGTTTGTTTTATACTGCAGCACTTACATCTTATGTACAGATTTTTTCAATTTGTGTGTGTGTGTTTTTAATATCCTTTTTTGTGTATGGTGCCCTCCGCAGCAAAAATATGAAAACAAATAAAGTTAAACCATGTTGCTTTTCAAAAAAGTCTGTAGTGCCTGTAGGTCTCACTTAAAAAGTACTGGGAATGGCATGCGAGACTCACCTTAATTGGGGGGGTATTATCTGTTCAATTTCATTTTCCACTCTCCTTGTTGTGTGATGAACACAGCTTTACTCTCTGCTTCTTCTGTCTGGAACATTATTTCCAAAGATATCCTCAATAATGTGCCCACTTCCTTCCTGTCTCTACAGAAGCTTCAATTTCTCCATAAATACTGTACATAAAATTGTGAGGTACCATTGCCCTGATCTGTCTATAAAAGCTTCCTATTTCCCTTCTCTTGCTTCATATCTCTCCCTAATTATTATGTCCATTTGGCCCACTATACATTTTACTTATTTATGTAAATGTGTCATTGGTTTGTTTATGGTTCTTTGCTATCATATATGTAAAAATAGAACCTACATAAGAACAGGAAATTCCTATTGTTAGCAAATGAATAATTGAATGAATATTCATAACAACTTCCTCATGACTACAAAGGATTTTGCTTAAGATGTACATAAACTCACTGATCATCAGGCATTTATTTTCAAGTGCTTATAACTTTTATGGCATGGTATTTCTTATAGAAGTGTTTTCATATTGAATTATCTCATAATCAATATCTTACATTATTTATTAGAAATGTCAATTTAATTGTTAGTATTCTGAATTCACACTTGCATTAAAAAGTCTGATTGTGGGGCTGGAGTGGTTGCTCAGTGGTCAGGGCATTTGCCTGGCATGCACGGGGACCCAGGTTCAAAACCCAGCACCACATGCACAACTAAGTGTCACAGAAACAAAGGCCAATGAAAACATAAATAAAGTTGATTCTTTCTTCTCTTACTCTCTCATCTTCTCTCTCCTAAAAAAAAAGTCTGGTAGTGAATAACACTATGGTCCTTTGAGAAAAAATATTTTCCGTAGCATGACTGTGTTACTGTACCACAGAAACACAGCATCTCAGGGTGTACCAGAGCAAGGATTCCCAGAGACAGGCCTTCATCCAGAGGCCTATATTTGACCATAAAGTGAATACCATACATGCAAAGCAATGACTTTTTGAATAGAAAGTACCTTAGCAGATTTTGCCTGTTGAAGGAAACCAACTCTGACAGCTTGACACATTTTAATTGGCTTACTACTCTGGGTATGGAAGTGAGCAAAATAAAATACAAGAATGAAAGGAAATTGAGCATAAGAGGCAACAATAATCAAAAGGATATTTAAAACAAAGATTGGAATGAGACATGGGATCTGCTGAAATGCAGGTACAATTATGAGGACATCTGGAGACACAAGAATTCTATAAAATAGGAGGGTTAAAGGTTAACGGGAGTGGAATAAATTGCGAAAAAGGGCAAACAAATTTTTGTTCCAAAATATACATAGGTCTAAGCATTATCTTAGAAAGAAATCAGTTGAAATAGAGAGTAAAGATTGGTTTAAGAGGAGACAATGATTAGGATTATTTGTAAAACCTACAGCAACAAAAGGGAAATGATAGTAAGATTCCCTTAGTTTGCAAGTTATAAAAACTAAGACAAAGGGTAATATAAAAGCCAAACAGAGGGAAATTAGCAGAAAGAAGAGGTCAGAATGTGGCGATATTGAAGTAATATTTCCACTAACATCACGAAGCCTAAACAAGGAAAGCAAGTTCTGTCACATGGAATGTGAACATGTGAAACCTTGCCAGCCTGTAACTGGAAGTGTGACTGGCTGTTCTGAAGTGAACATCATGAAAACAGGTCACACACACACATACACACATGTAGAGTGACCTTTCTTAAAAACCAACTGAAATTTTACTTTGATGACCAACAGCCAAAAGGTAAGATGAAAATATGTAACAATAATAGGTCAGGTCATGAAACTGAATTTCTTAACATTCAATGTCTTCATTCTTATTATTACTGCTTTATTATCTATGTCCTGATATATAAAGTCTTATACATATTCTCATTACTGAAAATATTAAGTGAAAATTAGTTAATATTTCATTAATTCTGCATATATTTGTTAAAATCTTTCATTACAAGCAGAGATAAACATGTATCCATTTTGTTCTGTGACCATTTTTTAATCTTATCCGTAGTTTTTGATTCAAACAAAGCCCATAGGTTTTCAGTAGAAGCAAATGGACCTTATGAACATTTTTCTCAAGACTCATCCTGTCACAAAAGTAGTTTCTCCTAAGACAGCTGAAGTAGGCATTTCCCAAGGTGAACCCCATTGCCCTACAACCTTGCACAATCCTTTCTTTGCCCTTGAGTGGAAGCACAGACAGATTTGCTGCTAGCAGCACAATACAGCAAAGGTGAAGGGATTTTGCAAAAATAATAATCACAAATCACAGTTTTGAATTTATCAAAAGGGAGATTATCTTAGTTGGGATGGTTTTAATAAGACTAAAGTCCTTGAAAAAAGAGATGGTGCCATCCTGAGATCAAAGACACTCTCAGTGACTTAGGAAGCTGATGCAGGAGGATCCTAATTTCAAGGCCAGTCTGGGCAATTTAGTGAGACCCACATCAAAATAAAAGGGATGGGATATAACTCAGTGATCAAGTGCCCTTGGTTCAATTTCCAGTACTGTGGGGGTGAGGAACTCTTCCAACTTTTCCTGTCCCTGCTAGTCTCACCACAAGGAAGTACTTCAATCCAGCAATCTGAGGAAACTTTGAAGCTTGGAAGTTACTTTTTCCCCAAACTCTGATGAGAATTAAACCTATCTTACACCTCTGCAGCTGCCTTATGAAATCATCATCCACACAGTAATTAGTGTGTCCCAAATAATTTTGTGCAAACTTTTTACGTCATGGCATCAAACTTAATTCAGCAGACAATATAAAATGTATTTTCTTTTCTTTGTGTAGTAAATATCAAATAGACCAAACCCATAATGGAGTTATACATGTTTCAGTATGTTTTGCATAACCAAATTGAACTTTGAAACAGACCAGTGTAAAAAAAAAAAATTCTAGGGAATTCCATTCTCCATGTCAGCATAATAAGGAAGCCCACTGGGTTTAAGCCCTGTATTTAAAACAACTGTTTTAGTCAGCTTTTTTGCAGCTGTGACCAAGACCTGAAAAGAACAATTTTAGAGGAAGAAGAGTGTATTCAGGGCTCACAATTTCAGAGTTCTCAGTACATAGATGACTGGCTCTATTGCTCTTGACCCAAAGAAAACAGTTCAGGACATGGCCACCAAGAAGCAGAGAGAGGGTGCCCCTCACCATGGGCAAAATGCAGACCTCAAAGCACACCCTCGGTGACTCACCTCCTTCAGCCACACCCTACCTGTCTACCACCCCGTTAACCCCTGATAAGGGGTTAGTACACTGATTAGGTTAAAGATCTCATAACTCAATCGTTTCACCTCTGAACTTTCTTGAAATGTCTTTTACACATGCCCTTTCTGGAAACCTAATATCTAAACCATAACAGCAACTTTGAAAGAACAATTCCTTTCTGTGTGCTGCTTTAAGTTGTTTTTTTTTTTTTTCTGTCTGTAAAGCCAACCTCCTGTGCTCAGCTCATCAGAACACACATTCTATTTTATACAACAAAAGAACCATTGCATATTCTAGAATTACAAATAAAAGTTAACTGGATCTTTGAATCTGTGACAACTCATGTTTTTTTTGGGGGGGGGGGGGAAGACAGAGGTGCTTGGTATCAAACCCAGGGGCACTTTGCCCCTGAGCTACATCCTCAGTTTATTTTTAATTTTAAGACAGGGTCTCACTAAATTGATTAGAACCTCACTAAATTGCTGAGGCTAGCTTGTGGTCCTCCTGCCTCAGCCTCTCTAATCACTGGAATTACAGACATATGCCACTGTACCTAGTATAATTTGTCTTTTAATAGAATAAAAATTAAAACTTCTTTAACTGAATTCAGAATTCTCTACCACCTCCCACACACCAATTTGTTTTTAAAAAGCAAAAACCTTCATGTGAGAACTAAACATTTCTCTTACTTACTTATAGAACATTGTCTTCCTCACATCTTTTGTGAAAAGTCCTTAGTGTTTTCTTTTCTGCTTACTTTTATAATGTATGAATCTATGCATCTAAGTATGTATCTAATCTATGGATCTAATTATTGTATCTAGGTATTTCATATATCTAAGTAATTCATGCATTCAAGTATCAATATATCTAAGTGTTTATATTTCAAGCAGTTTAAATTAAGGGGGAAATGTACTAATAAAGCAAACAAGTAGCAATCAAGAATGTTTGTTTTATTGAAGTTATTTTAACAATGGATGTTTTTGTGTTTGTCAGCTTTCCATTGCTATAACAACACATGAGATAATCAACTTATAGAGAAAAAGGTTATTTTCGCTTCACAGTTTCAGAGGCTCCAGTCCAGTATGGATTTCTCTTATTGGTTTTTGGTCTGTGGTAGCCATGTGGAGTGGAATAAAGTCATTCACCCCATGGTCAGCAAAGTGGAAAAGAAAGAAACTGGATCTCACAATCCTATTAAAGGACATTCCCCAAAGACCTAAAGACACTTTACAAGGGCCCACTTCTTAAAGGTCTCCACCATCACCCAATTGCCTTTAACATATGGACCTTTGGCAACACTGAAGACCTGCACTTTGGCAGAGTCTATGGAAATGTGATGATTGGCTGTAAAGATTTCTGCATATTAATTCTAACATCTTTCCAAGTACATAAGAATTATTCACAAAGCCTTTGGCCACATTGTAATCAAAGCATTCAGATTGATAAAAATTCAAGTTTTGATCCTATTTTTCCTAGCTTATGTACCTTGTTTGATTTTGTTGTATCTGTAAAAACTATTGAGAGTTAAATATTTCATATGGAAGTATGTTGATGCAAAGTGGCAAGGGACCCCAGGAGAGTATTGAATAATAAATAACAGCATTTCTTCTTTGTTAGCCTCTCATATCTGTGCTTACCGAATATCATGCTGAGTATCCAAAGCAAGTGTGTGCTTGTGTGAAAGGGAAGCAAGGCACTGCAGAGCCAGCTTCAGTCCGACTTCTGAGGATCTCTTGCTGTGCCATCCAGACAATTAAATCACTATATTCCCTTGGTGAGCTACCTGGAACATAGCAGCAACTAGAAATGAAAATTGAATTGTTCTTGTTTTTACTGTTTTCTGAGGAACATTTTGAGTGAGATTTTAAAGGATTGATTTTTAATGATTGTTTGCATATTTTGCTATTATATTTCATGTAAATAGATTGCTCCAGCAATGCATGCAATATATTTGACTAATCTGAATAATTTGAATGGAACTACCATTGAATAACTGCATTAGTAAAATACTGAACATAAAAGTAAAATAAACACTGAGAACAGGATTTTAATAGGTGCCTCAGAAAGCATCTATCCTTGTAATGCTAAACAGCTGCTGTGACCTCACAGTGTAATTGTGCATTATGACTAAGATCAATGAAAATGTGAGCCAGACAAAAATGCCAAAATAACATTATTAAAATTGAAAGAAAGAGGTTAAGCATACACAAAACTTAACTCTGTACGCAGGAAAATGTATCCTCTATCTACCAGTATGGTTACATCATAAGGAATAAGAAATATTTAACCTACAAAGAGCATTTTTCAACTACGAAAACAGAGAACTTTCCTTATTATTAAGCAAATCTAATGAATTATTCAAAGAACAATATAAAAATGTCATTCACATCCATCATTACTTCAATAAGGATATGAAGTAGATTATGTATAGATTCTGCTTTTAAACTACTCTTATTGACTCATCTTTACTTCTTATCAAAGATTCAATGGAACCATATAATATAAAGAAAATAACGGTATAGGTAGTCCCAACTTGTAATGGTTCAACTTAAAATTTTTCTGTTTTACAATGGTCTAAAAGTGATACACATTCAGTATAACCTGTACTTTGAATTTTGAGTTATGACCTTTTGTCTGTCCAGCAACATAGCACATGATATTTCATTGCAATGCCGAGCAGCAGTGACAAGATGCAGCTCCTAGTCAGTGAAGACAAATAACTGGATCCTCTAGAGTGTGCTGTGAGAGTCAGTGGATTTGGAGCACTAAATGCAATTTTTATTTAAAATATGTTCATTCAACTTAAGATGGGTTTATCAGGTTGCAACCCCCTTATAAGGAGCATCTATATTTAGTTAACATGAGAATTAGGAAGGATAATATAATTAAATTTTATTTTGTTTTAAGAGATTATTTTGGCTAATAAATATATCTCTTTTCTAATATTCTTAAATTTAATGTTTATAGTTTCTTCTACTCTACATTGAAAAAAAATGTTATCCCAAAACATGTTGCTTTGGGTAAGAGTATTTCAAACCGAAGTCACTCAATGACAGAAGGAAGAGCAAAGGCTGGCAGTCTTTCTCAGAGCTCCAGTTTCTTTCTGAAAGTGGAGCCTCCAAAAAGAACTCAATTGTCTTGAATCCCCTTCCCCAGAATCTATCAACCATGGAAGATTAATACCAGGTCAACACAGACTGTTACTTATTCCCAGGGCTGCTGCTGGAGAGAGTTTATTTGCCTAACAAGGTAAGTCTTATTCATCTTTAAATTTCAGCACTTGCCTTCTCAAGATGTGTGTCACCAGCACCCTGCAGTACCCTATTATTTTCTGTAGCCTTGGATGCTATATAAGCTTCAGTCATCCGACCCTTCTCTGACTTTCATAGTTTGTGGGGCTCCTGTGCCTATGCACATAATTAAATACAGTTTGTGTTCATTTGTGTAACATCAGCTTAATCTATAGTCCAGCCAAAGAAACTAGAGGGGCATAAGGGGGTCATTTTTCAGTTCTCAACAATATTTTAGGTGGTTTAAATGTATATTAAATTATGGTTTCTTAATATTATCCCTGTAGGAATTAGCAAGTTTGTAAAATACTTGCTAATTTTCACAAAACTTGCTTAGGAAAATTCTAATTTCATGATCATATCTTTGCAAGTTATTAACTTTAGTTATGTATTTGAATATTTTATTATTTGTACATTAAATTATATTAAAGGATAATTGTGATAACTTTTATTTTCCAAGAAAGATCATAACATTATCTCATATCAAACAAACTTACCATGATGTAACGTAATTGCTCACTCATCAAGAGAGAAAATTTATGCCTGGTGCAGTGGGGTACACCTGTAATACCAGCAACTTGGGAGTCTGAGGCAGAAGATCATAAATTGAAGGACAGCCTTATCAATTTAGCAAGACCCCAAGAAATTCATAGAGACCCTGTCTTAAAATTAAAAAAAGGACTGGGGATATGGCTAAGTAGTTAAGTACCCCTGGGTTCAATCCCTCTGACCAAAAATAAAAAATAAAAAGAGTGAGAATTTATTTTCTAACCCTTTTATTGTGATATGACCTGTGACTGCAGTAACAAATAGAAAAGAGCAGAAATGATACTGCACCAGTCCCAGGAGTTGGCATCAACTAGACTGGGAGCTATTATTATTGCCTGCCACATGAGAGCAGCTAACCTTTATGAAATGCTCTTGCCCTGACACTACCATTCTGTGAAAAATTCAAAATTCACACCCATGGAGAAGCTTATGGAGGGTGAACTGTCGTATGGAGACAGAGAGCAAGGGAGAGAAAAGTAGACCAAGAATGGCAGAGGAAGACCAGAGACCAGAATCATCAATATGCCAGACATTTAAGTTCAAAACCATCATCTTAGCCAACATTACATAGATCAGAAATGAAACATGAAGTAAACTCTTCCTGGATCTCTGATTCAGATATTTAAACAAAATAAAATTATTTCAATTGATTATGCCTCAGGGTGGTTTTTAACCTTTTTTTTTCTTTAAAGAGAGAAAGGGACTGTGAAAGAGAGAGAGAGAATCAATTTTATTTAGTTTTTTATGTGGCTTCAGTGTGTACATGATGCTGGAGTACAAACCCATGTCCTTGTGCATGCTAGGCAAGTGCTGTACCTACCTACTAAGCACCCACTCCAACCCCTTTAACCTGTTTGTACATGAAATGTGTTAACTGGAAGAGGACAGTGGCACAATAAGATAGTGAGCACTTGTAAGGGACACAAGGAAACTATAAGCCAAGACTAGAAAGAGTAAGGAAATTGTATCCAGGCCAGAGGAAGATGCCTATGTTATGCTATGGTGGAGTTTTGTGAAACTGGAGCCTGTGATCCCATGGAAAACAGAAAAAAATTTTAATGAACTTATAAACCTAGAGAAGGAACTACTCAGACAGGAAATTAAAAAGTCCTGGTTGTTAAAAAAAAAAAAAAAACACACAGGTGGGGGACTTACAGAAGCCCAAGAGGATGAAACTGTATAGAGATCAATTCAAAGCGGGTCCAAAACATCTGACATTAAGTAAGACTATTTTGAAAGTGACTATTCCCACTGCCATAACCCCAAATAAGGCCATATTCAGAAACAAATCATCCAACCAAGCATCTTCCAAATTCCTCTGCCCTACAGCAAAAGCAAAATATAGTGTTATTTTAAGCCACTTAGTTTCGGGTGTGTTAAAGCAGCAATAAATAACTGGAATCTAATGATTATTCTCCCTATGAACCTATAATTTAAATAGATCATTCCATTAATTTTTAATCACAGAAAATAAATTAGAATATTAGTTTTAAAAGTGACACTTAAGGTTATGGAAATTGTAGACCATAAACAGCATTTACATTGAACAGCTGGATAGTGGGATTTTTAGAATCATTTTGTATTTTGTAAATACTGTTACTTATACATAAAATTAATTTTTCTTAAAGGACTTCATTCTCTTTCTTTCTTTTATTTAAAAAAGGATACATAAGACTTAGTCTGAAAGGGACACAACCCAAAGTGAGCATGCATACCCCTGTAAGTGTATTTTGGATTCCTAAGTCTTTTCAATACAGCATTCCAATGCCACGTGACTTCCATTTTGTTGATAATATCGGTCATTCCTTTGTAGGTCATTTATTTGTCTGTTCTCTCTCTGGAAGTCAAGATATTTTTTTCTCAGCTACATTCTGCACTATCACAATGGACCAGGGTGCATTAACGGTATTTATCCTTTCTAGCATTGTGTGTGTTTAATCTAAAGATTTTGATGATTCTTTAATTGGAAAAATCCTTGGGTATTTTCACTTTATATCTACTTTTCCACCTACTATTTTCTCATGTTGGTAATGGTTGAAACACAAGAACATTCTCTCTGACTCTCAATTACTCTTTGATATTTTTCATTTCTTTTGGACTTTTTGCAGTATTCCATATGAACTTCTCAGGACATCTTCCCCATGCAATGTATCCCTCCTTGTGTTCAATGTGAAGATTATAGTGTTAAAGTAAGTTTGATTTTTATACTAGTTACTATATTTCAATATCCAAGATCTTTAATTTGACTTTAATATCCATCAGTTCTTATAGGACTTTTCATCTTTGTTTTATAAGTTCTTAGTTTTAGCAATGTTATTTTTTTCAATTTTTCTTCTAGGACTTTAAAACTACTTTAAAATCATTTCAAAAATATTGTTTGAATTTCGTTTGTCCCTCAATGTTGCTTTGTTGAATCAAGTCTCACATGAGAAATCTGTTCCCTCTATCCCTTCCTTTCTCCCTTTTCTCCTCCTTCTCTCTCTCCCCTCTTATTGGATGGTCTTGCATTTACCACTAACTTGCTTCCAGATCCCATCCAGAATCAAGGATTATATTTGCTCTCATACTGTGATGTTCTAAGGTATTCTAGTCAAGTAACTAGTCTAACATACAGTTTATTTTATGCGCTATGTGGGATGATTTCTTAACCTTTCTCCTTTTATTTTTGTTTTGTTTTTGTTTTGAAGTACACAGCTTTATAAAAACTATAATCCCTAGAAATGATAAAAGGTTTCCTTTCTTTCATGAACAGGACGTTTGACTCCAGCCTTCATTTTCCTGCAGAGCAACTGGCTCTTAAACTCTGCCCTAGTGATTTGCTACCCAATAGTCTTACCCTGTAGGAGTGGAAATGTGATGATGCCTCTGCTTGTTTAGAGCCCTTCAGACCAGCATACTCACGGTACTAGCACTTATTAAAAAGCTTTTCATTTTCATTTATATTCGCCCTGTGTGGAAGCAAAAAGAACTGATTTATGAATTCACAAAATCGTTTGCTCAGATATCCCGCAAGAGCTCACTATTACTTACCTTACTCCACCCTCCAAAGTACACATCAAAGACGACAATAAGTGTGCGGCAGCAACCATCTTTTCTCATAAACTGTATTCTTTAAAGGAACTACATCAGGGCTGAACCTGTGATTCTGCGGTTACAGCACTTGGCCAGGCATGCTCAAGTACGCGAGTTCAAACCTCAGCACCACGTATCCAACGAAGTCTCGGAGCAACAAGAGCAACAAAAGCCACATGAAAAACTAAATAGAAATTAATTCTCTCTCTTTCTCTCTCTCTCTCTCTCTCTCTCTCTCTCGGAGCAACAAGAGCAACAAAAGCCACATGAAAAACTAAATAGAAATTAATTCTCTCTCTTTCTCTCTCTCTCTCTCTCACTGCCCCTCTTTCTTTAAAAAACAAAAATAAAGGACCTGTATCCATGGAAAGTATAAGGATAAAGTATTAATTAAAAAGGAAAATTTAGGGGCTGAAGCAGTGGCTCAGCAGTTGAGGACGCAGGATCCAACCCCAGCACCGCATACACAACAAAGTTTCAGAACAATGAAAGTCACATGAAAAACTAAATAAAGTTAATTTTTTCTTTCTCTCTCTTTAAAAAAAAAAAAAAAAGGAAGGTTTACACTTAGGTATTAAGGATGTGAAGTTCACTATAAAAGGAGTAATAATGATAAAGAATGTTCTAATAAAAGCTTCTATATTTCTACTTTGCAAGAAGTAAAAACAGATATAAACTAGATGAATTAAGAGCATATTTTGAAATCGGACTTGTTTCTATTTTATGCACTCAAGATCCTGCTCTGTTGGGTGTCTTCCCATATTTCTTGTATGGTCCTTCATTATTCAGAAAACAAGTTATTGATCTTTTCTTAATAGCAATAACAACAAAATATAAAACATTAAAAAATAAAAGATTACATTTGCTAAATGCTGATTAAAATATTTCAAGCACAGGGAACCAAAACAATGTTAGTGCCCGTGATAAAACTTGGAGAAAGAGTCATTTAAATGAAGAACAATATTATCAAGTTATAGAAATTCTAGATTTGACAAGATAGCAGGCCCAGAAAAAGAAACCATGAGTCAGTCAAGACAAGAGATATACACTTTCAGGTGTAAATGGATTCAATGAGGTAGAACAGAAATCTTGAGAATACTTAAGAAAAAGAATAAATTGAGAAGTATACAGGATGATTTCTTCCCTTTAAAGTTTTAGTTAATTTTATCAAATATAATTTCCAAATACTTAAGGAGGAGATAATTTTATATTTTCTTTTTGACTTTAGCAAAGAAGTAATGAACCAATATCTGTATTATTACCTTCTTGTTTCTAGATCTTTCTTAATATTACTATTTATGCTTTAATTGTGTTACTTAGTTGCTAAATAGTATCTTTCTGAAGCACAGCAACCCTATGGTAAGGGTCACTACAAGAAGCTAAAAGTCCCACTGCTTCTCTCTAGTGCATTCTCATTTTCATCTGTAATTTAATTTTTAAAAATTATCATTTAAGACATGCAGAAATATAAATTATTTCTGATTCTATAATAGCTTCTGGAATTATCTTTTTGGAATGTCTTAATGTACCTTACAATACTCAGTGAATTAATAACATTGTAACGTTTTTTTCTAGATTTTTTTTTCAAGCAACCAAGATACAAAAAGGAGAAGAATTATTTGTATTTGAGATTGGGGTAATTATTCTGGTTTGGTTTTTATAACTGTTTTATTTCGATTTAATGTTTTCCAATAATCTAGCATGTGCAATATTTCTTAAAAAATTAAAATGAGCATTAACATGAAGTTTACACAGTGCCACGTGCGCCCCTTTCTGCCTTGGCACTATAGCCTACTGTTCATAGTGCTCCACTGAGAACGGTATACCACTTGGTGGCGCTATATACTAACAGAAAAATATTTATTTACTTTGAATATATGTTTTCATATATTCAGTTCACTTTTGCAGTCCTAAAATCAACTATCACTGGATATAATTTTATGGATCATTGTGATATTCCACTTGCATGAACATGTAGTGCAAACCGGCCCATCAGCAAAGAAATGGCAACAAAGTTTCCCCCACCAGGTAACGTGTTCATGATAGGACATTATGACAAATAACCTGGAAGGAAACAAAAGCATTTGATAGACATTTTTTTCTTCATGTTTGATGACTGAAGATATTTGTTGGGGAGAATCAGTAAACAAATTAGAAATTCTGCATAATCTGTGAATTTCAAAGTGCGATCACATTTTCTACAACCTGGTTGTAAATAGTGGTACAATAATTCATCAAATGTATATTGAAGTTATTTAACTTTCTCACCTAGATCTTCCACAGAGTCACTCACATAAATTGTACTATAAATTGTACTTGGTGTATAGGACACCAAGACATTATATTCAAGAAGGATAAATATAAAGGTTTTAAGAAATATGTACATAAAACCTATTATAAAAACAATGATCAATAGGTACATTAGAGAAATTCACTAAAGTATTAGAAACTGATTAAATAACAGAAAGATAAAAACACTTTTGAGGGAGGAGCAGTTCATTTCTTCTAAGTAGTGTATAACTAACATTCACTGATTTTAATATTATTGAATAAAGAATCTATATTAGTACATGTGCTCTTTGTTCTACCAGTCCCCTCCTTCTGCCTCCATTTATACTTCCTATTCAGATATAAAAGTTGGTGCATCTTCCAATATCCTTTACCATAATGAAGTACATGAATGTGTATGTGCACGGAGTTTATTTCATACTAACAGGTTCATATGAGGAATGTCCTTCAACAATTTTCTCTAACAATAAAAACAGACCTTAAACATGTTTCTATGTCACCATAAGCATGATATTGATTCCTTTTAACAGCAGCGTGATAAATTGTAGCATGAGTTTGCTGTAAATTCTTTATCCAACTTTCTAGTTGAATTTTAGGGGTTTTAATTTTTAATTTACTTTTTCCTTTATTACCAACAATTTTGTAGTAGACATCAATGCAAACACATCTCTGTACATATGCACGTTTGTGTTGAATGAATTTTGGAAGTAGAACTACTTAGGTAAAAGAAATACAAATCTTCCTTAAAATTTTGCCTAATTTTACAATTCCTTCAACAATGTAGAAAAGTGTCATGCTGGACTCCTTCCGCATTTCTACACATCAGTGAACAGTACCAACACTTTAATTTTTTCCTCATATTTTAAGGCAAGAATGCTATCATTTTGCTGTCTTACTGTTGATTTTATGAGATTATGAACTATTTCACAATGTCATAATTACATACTTTTTTTAAGAATTATACATTCACATCATCTTTACATGTCTTCATTTAGCAAATTCTAATCATGTGTAGCATTATAAGAGATACTTACATATGCATACTTACTTTTTTTAAAATGCAGGTATTATCAATATTTCTCCCAGCATGTCACTTGACTGTGAACTTGTTTACAACATCCTCAATGAAAAAAAAACCTCTATATGATTAATTACATCTGTGATTGTCTCCGTGAATTCTGATTCTGTATCTTACAGAAGAAAGCATTATCCTCTTCAACATTTTCAAGATATTTGTATCTTTTTTACTAGTGCTTCTATAGTTCAGATTGTTGAATATATTTCTTCAGTTTTTCAGTGTTTCTAAAATTTAACTTCATACATGTTGAGGGCATTTTCTCAAATGGATAGCCAATTATACAAAACGTTTATTAAAATGTTTTTCTTTTTCCCATGGATTTGAAACACTGCTTTAACTATAAACTGAATAAATCACTCCTAGAGTTTCGAACAAGTATTATATACTTTCTCTGGTTTAAATGTTTATATTTCATTTTATTATTATAAAATTCCTATCAGTTATAAGCAAATGATGATATTAGTAGCATCCATAGAATAATTTTTAAAATATTTGCATATTTAAATACCCCATTTCTTATATTATAATACAACCAAATTAGGCTAACCAAAATTAGTATTCTTTTTCAAAAAAATGTTAAAATGTTGTAAAATGGAGTATTTTTGGTCTTTCAAAAATAAGATAGATTATGTAATTTGAGACAAAAGGATGAACCTGGAAAATATTACATTATATTAAATAAGCCCAGGACAGAAAGAATAATACTGAATGATCTCATTTATAGGTAGAATCTAGAATAATTGAACACATAGAGCAGAAAGCACCAAGGCGTTTACCAGACACTGGAAGTAGGAAGAATGAGGAGCTGTTAGTCAAAACTGGATGTTTCAATTACACAGGAAGAAATACCTTTGATAAGTATTTGCGATAATGGTTATGATATTAAATCATTCCACATTTTTACTAAAACAAGTACTTTATGTCCCACAAGTATATACTTAGAAACTGTGTATATCAATAAAAAAATAAATTTAAAAAGTGTCCAAATGATTAATTGTTTAAATAATTTCCGCAGTCACTCTCCTCAATACCCCCATAATATTATCTTTCTTAAAGGATTTAAGAAGGGCTAGCCTAGAACTCAAAATTAACAATTGTACACTGACCTAGGTATGAAACAATTTATAGTAGCAAAAGTAGAAAAATTATTTTAGTAAGTTTACAATTATTTTTTCTATATTTCTAAGAGTGCACTGTATGGTGTCTGTATAATTTGACGTTAATTTTAAAGCATAAGACTAGACAAACTAAACATTACTTCTCGTAATGTACAAAAAGTCTTTTCATGTTAAGTAGTTTGCCTTCTGAGACATCTGCTAAAGATACAATTTTATGGCAATTTCTTTGCCCAAGACCTTCTTTTCCACTTGAATATCTTCAGATCTCCATATGTAATTCTTGAAAAAGTATAAAATTTACATGGATAGAAAATAAAATCCTATGAAATTTTCCTCACGCCATTTCTGACACTAAATCTAAGATTTTGTTTTTTTCCTCAAGCCAATCAATTCTTCAACTTTTCAACCCCACCAGGGTGTTCTATAATTCAATTCAGTTTTAACACTAATACCAGGAGTTATCACAGACCCCAAAGGTGAATGAGTCTCACAACATTGCTGCACACTTCAAATGTCAATCATAATTCCTGGCCTCTTGTCCTTGATTCACCATAAATCAGGGACTCACACAACTTCCTCCTCTGGTTTCACAATTTGCTGAAATAATCAGGAAAGTCCTTTACTTAATATTTTCAGTTAATTATAGAGGATCAGACAAGAAACAGACAAAGGACTATGGAGCTTGTACACCTTCTCTGGGTGCACTATCCTCCTGGCTTTGTTCACCAACAGGACTGCTCTCTAAATCTCATTGCTTAGGAGTTTTTGTGGATGTTCCATTATGTAGGCATAATGCAATTTACAGTTCCTTTCCCCACCACAGAGGTGGAGAAATGGCACTCAACATTGCAACTCTCTAATCATGCTTTGGTGTCAACTCGTCCCCAACATGAAGCTTTAGGAGTCCTCAAGAGTCATCTGTAAACTGCATACATTGAGATGTGGCTCACAGGGACTTAACATATAGCAGGAGATGATCCTCAGTAACTTCCAAAGCTTTTGGGAACTCTGTATTAGGCACCAAGAATAAAAATCAAGTATATGATTCATAATGTATAAAAGATGCTAAACACACAATTTTCTAGTAATAGATTCAGGCTTCTAACCTTAGTTTACATGAGAAAAAAACTGAATAAGGTAATAATAACTTTTGCAATATTTAAAAATATTACAAATATTAACTACCTAAACATAAAATCTAATTCTTATAAACGTGATTTCACTGTATACATCATAATAAATGCATGTAATAAGCTCTATGGAAAAAATGTATTGATTGAACAATAATATACGTAAGCATTGTTTGAGTATTTTTAAAGCATAAAACACATTCATACACATTCAGAGAGAGGATTAAAGTCTTGGCATAATACACTACTGATTCATAATGCTATGCTTCCTTCAACTTGAATTCATTTTGTTTTAATTGGTGCCATTAAGCTCTGCATTTTAAGTAGAAAAAATGGAAAGCAGTTCTAAAAAATAAAAATAAAAAATCCATTGTATATGGTTATTTTCATTAAACTCAAAGCACTATCTGGAATATGCCTAACCAAAAGAAGTAATTAATTACACCACATTAGTGGATTTTCCCCCCACAGTAATTGTTAGTGAATTATATGAGATCTATGCACATACCATTCAAATATCAACAATATAAACTACTCGATATACTCACATATTTATTGTAATTGTTGTCTAAAATAACATGTATTTATGATAACTCTTAAAACTTTATTCTGAATTCCACATAGGCATTTATAAAATCTGGACTTCCAAACTTTTAACTTTTATTTTACTTTTTCAGGGCTGAAGACCAAATTTGGCACCTTACTTGTGCTAGGCAAGCACTCTGCCACTGAGCTAAATCCCCAACCTCAACTTTCAGATTTCTTCTCATCAATACCCCTTTAGTCACTCTGTTTCTGTAAAATTCTAAACAGGATCATTTTAGAACTAAGTTATTTTAATTTATGCAATAATAATTTAATTTTACTAGTAATTTTTATTCCACAAGGAATAAAATGAGATATGATTGATTATTAAAACTATTGGTATTAATTTAAATTTTTCATTGTTTACAACTAAGACTAAAATATTTATATTTCAATATTTTATTAATGTAAAATCTGATTAAAGACAGATTTTAATCACAGTCTAACAAATATTTTTATCAATATTACTATTGTCAAGGTACGATAAGGGGTCTAGCATGATTTTTATGTATATATGATCAGATTTTTAAAGACTTTCATATTTAAGTACTTGAGGAAAGCATATTGCTCCAATGTGAATATGGCTACATTTGATTTTTATGAAGAATTTCCAGAGCCATTAATCATATCTATAAATATGAAAAGAGAGGCTTTTTAGAGGAGAACCAAGAGGTTATTATGACTGTACTGAGATAATTTCAATATTATAAAACTTCATTTAAATAAGCAATTTCTTAATTTAGTATGTTTTACTAGGAAATGTATTTTAATATATGCACACAAATGAATGGTATAGATAACATAGGAATAAAGACTCCACTGAGTTCAACAAAGAATTGCTGGAAGATTTAGCATGTTAATGATATATCACATACCTTATTCACAATGTCTAAATGACTCTGCTCTTTTGTCTATCCTGGTTCTCCTCTATTCCATTTCTAACCATCTTCTAAAAGATAAGGAATATCTTTCCTCCCACATGGTTTTGCCTTGGATGTACAGGACTAAGTTCATTGATGTAACTGAAGTCAATTTTGCATCTAAGTGATTTCTAAGAGCTGCATTATGAAGAATTTGCAAACAGAGTCATCAGAAAATTAAGTTAAATCGAGAAGTTCATGACAAAAACTGATTTGAAACATGTTTGCTAACCTCAGATTTCTTTTCCCTTGCCTGATTTGAATTTATCACATTTTGTCCTTGGGGACTTCACAGATGTCACTGCTCCAATTCACAGAGATGTTCTCACAGGCATCCCATGTTAGATGAAGCTCAGCCTCAATTTTGTACTATAGAATCCAATGATTGATTATAAATTTAGGCAAGGAGAAGAGGCATGCATAGATCTGCTGGCTTTTACAATGTTTCTAACTGAATTTTATAAACCACTTACCAATTAGCTATTTCTTCTATTTCATGTTTTATCCCAAACAATAATCAAAAAGAAAAAATGCACTAAATTAATGATTGTATGTTTATATTAAAATGATTTAGAAAATTGTTAAGTATTGATGTTTAATATATATAAAGGTGTTAAAATACAACAGTGCATGGTATGTTGTAAATAATGTGCATGTGAATGCTATAATTACATAAGATTTAATTTATAAAAAATAAGGCAATTTCAGAGAACAGTTGCCACAGTGTAGAGGACATGAAAGTATGTATTAATCAAGAAAGGCCTTTAGAATTAGCTTGCCCTGAGAACTCATGCATCTCTTTGGTATTTCTTTAAAATACAGAATAGGGATTTAATTACCTTTGATTAAGTTTGGTTGCTAGATTGTTTCTGCCTGTGAATAACAAACTGGGTTTAATTATGGACAATGTTGCTTTTCAGGTTTTATTTCTAGTTTATTTGAAATAACCAAAAATTCTTGAAAAAAATAAGCAATTACTGACATAGCTAAGAGGAGTAATAAAAGAAAATTGTATAAAGAAAAAAAGATGGAGAGTGATGAAAAATATTTGAATAGGAAAGTCAAATGTCAATAGCAACTGAGTTTTCTTTTAATTACTCATGTTTTGTACTTTTATAGATGGTTTGCTAAATTTTCAACGGGCTCTTACTTAGTTTCTCTTCAAGGGAACAATTTGCAAGGATGTGGAACTGCACACATGTTGAGGAAATAACCTGGTTTGGGATGGACAGAAGGTATAAGATAAAGCATGAAAGAAAACACATCTTAAATTACCAGCAATGGGGAGTCACTGTAGTATTTCAAGCAGGTAGTAACATCAAGTCACATTTATAGAAGGAATTTTAGATTCATTTAATTCAGCTTCTGATTCACTCATTTAACAAATATTCATAGTGTTGTTATATGTGCCAGATATAGCTCACAATGCTCTGGATAGCAGAGGTAGCAGAACAAAAACTAATCTTTTCATGATGCTGATCATCAAGCAGGAAAACTTGACAATAAATAAGAAAACAATTTGGTCTTAAATAGTGATAATGTCGTAAATGAAAAAGCAGAATTAACTAAAGCAGTGTGATTAGTGGGTACCATCATGAGTAAACAATGCTAATATTTATTGTGAATAATGATCTCTTGCTGAGTAAGATCAGTTTTAAGAAGACATGAAAGGAAGGAAGGTACGACTCAGAGGGCAAAAATTAGATGAAAATCAAGTGCACAGAGCTGGAGGGAAAATAAATGAGCTTGATATGCTAGAAAAAAAAGGAAAGAAAGCCAATGTGAATGCATCCAATTGTTTCTTAGTGGAGGTTAAAAACTTAAGAGGATATAGCTAATACATGTGTCATAACAGAAGATTTGGTGAAAACCTCAATGACATTTTAAGAATAGGAATTTACTGCTATACGTTTAAATATGGAGTATCAATTGGATATTTAAAAGATACTTTTAGTCTCTGGGAAGATTATGAATCAGTATACAAATAGAACAATGATAATTAAGGAAACTCTGGAAGTGTCCTGATGAAAGATGATGGTGGTTATACAAAGTAGTAACAGAGGATGTGATGAAGAATATGGTGAAGAGTGGTCCAGCATAGAGACAGAGTTGGAGTAGCTCACTGACAGGATGGATGGAATGGGTGACGGGGAATGAGGACTCAAGGATACTTCCATAGTTTTGAACTAGGGAAGTGGGTGGAAATGGTGTGTTATTATCTGGGGGTTAGAAGTAAAGTTGTCATATATCATTTGTGCAATGTTGGTTTGTGAAAGGTATAACAGTCATTTCAGTTCTATAATGATGAAAAGGAGTTCTTGTCCATTTCCCACATGTTCTTTTCCAAAGATTGTTCTTAAGTCTTCTCTTCCATAACTTAATGCTCTTACAAATCCACTGTTTTCCCTTACTAGTAATATCTCACTGTGAGAAATAAAGCTTATAGAAAGAGATTGCATACAGTTAGGACCATATGAAGCAACCATTTCTGTAAAAAACTGACAGATTTGTATGTTTTAGCATAATAACAGGAAAATGTCACAAATGTCATTATCATTAAGCAGTATTATTCAGTAAATTTTTAGTTATTGCTTATTATGTGAGAAATATTGTGCCAGGTATGTTTAACACAGAAGTGAAAATATGATAATTACCTTATAATGATGGAGTACTCTAATAGGAATTTTATTGCTTAGATAGAAAAGCAAAACACATAAATAATATGCAAATAAATAGCTAACCCAACATAATATATCTATCAGTAATCTTCTGGACACTATTTTAGATGTAGGAAACATAGAAGTGAGTATAACTTAATTCCTGCATAGAAATTAAATTTAAAAACTAACAATCAGTAATAAATCAGATTAAATCATAGGAAGAATTTATAATAGAGTTGTGTAACAGACAACGTGTGGCAATTTTGATTGGTTATAAAGAGTGTCACAGATTCCACTCAAGAAGAGAGAATTATGAAAGGGTAACTCAATGGGGTTTACCCCTGTGTATTATTAACACAGTCCCTAAATGCTGAGTCCAAAATTTGCAAATGCCCTAAAACATATAAGGATATTGAAAAACATTGATATATTCTCAATACAATCTTAGTTTCTATACAATGTTTACAAGTAACATGCAGTGTGAATGTTCATATTTAAAGAAACTGAATTTTAATGCACATTTTAAAATGAAAGATAACATTCACAATGACAATATCATTTTGTTTTAAAATAAAATATCTTCCTCAGAAGATCTCTGACCTGCACGAGATATTCATTTAACTCATGTGTTCTTCTGGGGGAAACAGCAACATGGAGAACACAAGCTGGGCATCCATGACATGGCATTAGCCCTGGATAACTAAGTATATATACATTTGTTCTTGAATGTTTGATAATGTTTCCTCCTCAATTATAACTCTATATCATCCAATAAAAAATAAAATATAATAAAATATCTTACATTTGTAATTGTGAAATTACTGTCTGCCTCTGAGGAAATCAGCTCTCACCAGACACCATGATCTTAGGCTTTTCAGCCTCTAGAGTTGGGACTAAATACATTTCTGAGGTTTAGGTCACTAGGTCTGGTGTTTTGTGATGGCATCCTTGTCTAACTAAGATGATTCACATTATGCTTTATGTAATACACTGGTCTTCCATTCTTTATAATATTTTTCAATAATTGATTCCACAGTAAAATAACCATGCCAGTTAATGAAACATAATCAGTTTATCAAAACAAAAAATATTTTTAAATTTTGGAATGGAGGGGAAACTCTGATTTGGCATTTGGGACTTAGCTAAATGACAAATAGATGTAAAGTTTCTATTAAAAATCCCCCTGATTAATAATCCAATCAACAAATGGGCTAAAGAACTCAAAAGGAACTTCTCTCCAGTGGAAGTCCAGAAAGCCCATAAATATATGAGAAAATGCTCCACATCATTAGCTATAAGGGAAATGCAAATCAAAACCTCAATAAGATATCACCTCACACCTGTTAGAGTGGCAAAAATGAAGAATACAAACAACGATAGATGCTGGAGGGGCTGCGGGAAAAGAGGAACACTGTTACACTGCTGGTGGGACTGCAAACTGGTTCAGCCACTATGGAAAGCAGTGTGGAGAATCCTCAAAAAATTAAGGGTGGAACCTCCTTATGACCCAGCTATCCCACTCCTGGGGATTTTCCCAAAAGAGTGAGAATCAGCATAATATAGTGATGTGGCTTCCTCAATGTTTATAGCAGCTCAATTTACCATAACTAGACTATGGAACCAACCCAGATGCCCCTCATTCGATGAGTGGATACAAAAACTATGGTACATATATACAATGGAATACTACTTGGCCATTAGAGAAGATGATATTATGGCTTTTGATATCAAATGAAAGGAGATGGAAAGAATTATGCTAAGTGAAGTATCCCAACCTCAGAGACTCAAGGGCCGAATGGTTTCTCTCATCTGTGGAAGCTAGAATACATGGGGAAGCAGTAGGTAAACGGCTAAACTAATAATAACCTCAAACTGTATGATTGTCAGCATAATAGGGGGATGGTACCCTAGGATACTGGGAGGCGTAAGGAGGGGGATGGGTGGGATGAGGGTATTTGAAGATCTCCTAAGATACTGGAGAGTGGGAATATAGGTGAACCATCTCAGAAGCAGAGATTATTCCTCCACGAGATACCCATTTTATGCAAGAGTTCTCCTGGGGGTAACTGCAACAGGTGAAACTCAAGGTGGTCATTCATGTTTGGGCATTACCCCTGGATAACTATGTATATATACTTTGGTTATTGATGGTTTGATAATGTTTCCCTCTCATTTGTATCTCTATATACTCAATAAAAAAAGTAAGAAATTATTATTGAATTTTAGCAAATACATTTTTGCCCATATTGATAGGTACTGATTGTTTCTCCTTTCATCTATTTATTTAGTAAATTACAATAGTGGATTTCCTAGTGTCGAATCATTTTCGTGCTTATAATAGTTACAGTTAATGTATTTGCACTATGTGCTAGGAACTGTATTAAACACAGTTATTAGGTGAATTTACATTTAAACTTCTTCATTCCTCTTAATAAACTTACTGTTTTCTATTATGAATCTTTTATCTGTAGTAACCCTTGCCTTAAAGTCTGCTTTGTCTGATATTAATACAGTTACATAAATTATTTTATGGTTACTATTTGTATGGTATATATAATTCATGTTTTCTCTTTCAACCAATCTGTGTGATTTTATTTAGAGTACTTCTTATAGACAGCATTTCATTGGCTTCTGTTATTGAATCCAGTCTAATAATCTCTGTCTTTTATTTGGAATACTTGTTACATTTATGTTGACTACAGTTATTAACGATTGTCCTTAATTCTACCATTTTGCAATTTGTTTTATATTTGTGTCATTTCACATTTGTTTCTTTGGCAGTCTTTTTCTGCCTTCTTGGGTTAATAAAGTATTGTTTAGTACTCCAAAAAAAGAAAAATCCCCCTGATTGTCAAGGATTCTAGATAGAGCTGAGTCATCTCCAGTTTTATACATTCATCACAGAATTTTACTCTACTTAGGGTATTTAAACACAGTACATTTTTGAGTCCCAAATTATTTTTAAAAAATTGATGAAAAACATAACATAGCCCATCTAAGAAGACCACAATGAAAACAGCATGTAAGAAGATATTTCTTTTATGAAGTTGCTTTGATATTAAATCCTTCTAATATTTTATAGACATAAGAATTTGGATTCAGAATTAAAAAAAAGAAAAGAAAGAAAGTCCCTCAAACAAATATATGAATTTTTCCAGAGTAAGAAATTTTCACTTTTAAATCTTTCTAGATATGATGCAGTAGAGTGAATTTACTATTATTTCAATCTATCAGTTTGTCTACATTTTTCTTGAAATAAGCAGCCCCCCAAAAAATAAAATAGCTTTTATATTCTAGCTGATTTATTGAAAGAATGTCTTTTTTCATAATTTGTCCATTATTATCTGAATCTGAAAAAAAACTTTAAAATACATATATTGGAAAGAACTTTCCTATTAATTCAAATACCAACCCTATAAAATCATCGTTATCATTTCCTCACATGGTCTATCTCCACATTTATTTTAGGACTTGGGACTTCCATTTGGGAAGGTAATCACGGCTAGGCAAATTCTCTCATCTCACCCTACCATCCACCTTCAATGTTTAATATTATCTCTGTTTTATAAAACATGTAAATACAGTAAAGAATTGATTAGTAACTTGTTTACAGTATATTGGCAGTAATGGGGTTCAGCCAAGACTTAAATTACATTTCCTTGAGAAATTCTGGTGTTTTATAGAACTGTGAAGTAAATCACAGCAACAGCTCTAATAATGAAATATGGGTCACACCCTTCTCAAAAGCTCTTACACTTTTGATGGATACAGTTGAGACTTTTATCTAAAAGCATGAAAACCTTTCAAAGATATAAACAAGAAATATTAAGTTTTACGTCTTTAAGTAGCATATCAAGTCAGAGAATAGAAAGAGAAAATACAGACTAATAATGATGCGGGAGGGTTCTTAAGCAAGACCATTTAGCCAACATTGTTATTTTATTTTTATTCAGTTAATTTTTATTTTAAATATTACTTTAATCCCAATTGTAAAATGAAGACATTGATCTTTAAGAAGTTGAGCGAATTGCCCAAAGCCACTCAGCAAAAGATATCAGTCTTGGGTCAAGATCTGGCTTTTCCACTCCTTGTCCCACAAGTCTTTTTTTAAAATCTTCAAGGCCAGAATAAATGCCAGTTCCTCTTCCACAGAGCTGCACCTAAAACTGCCTTCAAGCTATAAGTATTCCATACATCTTACAATAAGAAATGGTAATATTCATTAATCAAAGCACTTGTTTATTGGATTTGTTATCAAGGTAAAAGACGTACTTTGAATAAATATTTAATTTCCTCCTCAGGGCACCAACCAAATAATACCATTCATCTTCTGTTCCTTGTACATACAGACCAAAAAAGGCTGCTGAGAAAGAACTTGTGGGGTTCAATATTAGACTGCTGAGATTTACAAATTCCTGGTAGTGGGCAATATTACTAAATATAGCCCATTATTCACTTTTTATTTTAAATTCAGTGGAAATATCTCTCACTTCTCACAGTACATGCTGAGTTATGAAACCAATAAAATTTAGATCAATTATAAAGTAAAAGGATTGACTTAGGCAGAACAGTGGATCTAGATGGGTAGAAATTTCCTAAAATTATAATTTAGAAAAACAAATAGTGGAAAGGAGAAAACTGCTCAACACAATATTATCTCCAGTTATATCATCAACTATAGGACTAGCATGAAAACATAACATTAATATGCTCATAAAGGCATTTGAAAAAGAAGTTAAAGTCCTACATGGTATAGACAGCTTTAAACATTTTAAAATCCTGCCAGTATGCATTTTGCGTGAGATTTTCAGAGGTAGAAAAGGCATCAAACATCACACAATCTAATGATTACTTGCCTCACTTGTAAGTTGAAACTTTTTTACTTGTTAGGCAGATGCTGGAAATAATTAGTAATTAGAGTACCAACAGAATTGTGCTGCTTTCAGCTCTGTCTCTTGACAAATTCACATTCTGATTAATTGCTTTTCTTTCTTTGTGTTACTGTCATTGCCCAGAAGAATGTCTCTTATCATTATGTATTCCTAAAGAGCAGCGGACTAAGGGGAATTCATTAATGTCCTTCTTTTACAGGTTAATATTTGTACACTTGAATAATTTAGTTATTCCTGACAGTTCAACACATTGGGTTAATTATAACATATAGGAAAAGGATTTAATTTTATCTTAGCCATTTCTAGTCATTGTGTACTGAGTTAAAAAATATATTTAATCAGTAAAAATACTTTTTGCTGGCAAGAAACAATCCCAGAGTTAATTAAAGTGTAAGGTATAATTATTTATGTAATATTTAATTTTTAATAAAATTCTAATTATGTTTTTCTTTTTACTCATCAACTCAATATTTTTTTCTTTTTTTTTCATACTAGGAATTGAACTTGTAGGCATTTAACCACTGAGCAACATTCATAGCCCTTTTTATTTTTTATTTTGAGAGAGGCTTTCTTTAAGTTGTTTAGACCCCTGCTAACTCCAAGAGGCTGGCCTTGAACTTATCACCCTCCTGCGAAAATCTCCCAGTTCACTGGGATTACAGGTATGCACTATCACACCTGGTTCAATCTTTTTACATAATCATAATCATTATATCTTCTTTGGTTGACCAAGGAAAGTCAACCATTAAAATATGAAAGATGATAAAAATCCTTTTTATAAATAAAATTCTTTTTATTCTCCTTGAGGATATTGTTATTTTTAATGGATTTTACACATATAACAGGCAATAATAAGTGTATTTTAAGTTCTGACTTACTATTAATGAGTCATGGATTCTAGTGGAATTCTTATCCCTGACACTCAAATCAAATCAGACATCAGGATCTGTAAATATAAAGTATCAAGAAAAAAACATTCAGAATGATGCCAAACCTAAGAAAGTTCACAGAGAATAAATAATAGATAGTTAAACATTTCTAATATATTTTGTTATCATCTTTAGTGGGCTAAAATTATTTTAACCAGAGATTAATTATATTCTGTGTGAATTTTTAAATGGAGATTTGATTAATCAGTCTATGTCATAACAAAATTTTGATTATTTTTACTTCTTCCGTTTTTTACATCATCATTTGTTCGAAGTCAAATCTTCTCTGGAGACTGAGAGATTAAAATATTACAAAGATTTTTCTTTCATTTATAATGTCAATAACAATTTTTACTGTTTTCAGAATTACCCACTTTATTTCATATCGATTATGATTATAAAATATATTTTACCAAATCATTGTTTTGTAGTTTTCAGTGTTACTAATTAGATGGAATTCTTCTGTCAGTTTTTATTGTGTTAAAAAGTTTGCTACTGCATTTTAAAGTTTTGTTATGGTTATTTTGAGTAGATTTTGTTTTTTATGAAACAGTTATTAATTTCTGTGCATTCTTAGGATCAGAAAGCGCAAAGGCTTAGGCTCTACACATAGTGAAAAAAAAGGATATTTCATAAAGGTGGGATATTGTTTTCTGTAAAGTAACCTAAAAGTAAATGAAGAGTTAATTATGTCTGTATTCAGAGTTAAAACAACCAATTAGTCCAAACTGTAAATGTATAACTTGGCATTTTATCCCTATTACTCATGTACTTGGTAACCTCCAAAAAGTTTCCATTTTTTCAAAGTATCCTATTTTTGTCAGTAAACTATAGGAAATCCTAGGCTGGGCCTTGTGAAAAATATTGAAGTGGAAGCTTAATTTGCAGGGTTTTTGGTTTCTAATATCCTTATAATTATTTAATAACTTAAATTCTATCCATAACTACGCAACACTTATATAACTCTCTTCCTCTTATCAATGCCTTTGTGTGAAATTAAGTAAACTTGACTATAAGACTGTATTAATGTGAGCAATAAAAAGTATATTCTTCTCCTTCTTCTTCTTCTTCGTCTTCTTCTTATTATTATTATTATTATAAGAAAATAGATGCCCAAAGAAACCCAGCTGATAATCAGTGAAACAGCCATTTGAACTTAGGACTCTTTGATCCATTTAAACTCATATATGAATAATTGAATGCTTCTGCAGACTGATACAGCCCCTCTGGAAAGCAGTGTGGAGAATCCTCAAAAAACTAGTGATGAGCCCACCAAACGACCCTGCTATTCCACTCCTGGGAATCTTTCCAGGGGATTTAGAATCAGCACATTATAGTGACACAGCAAT
>PVKS010018061.1:0-40809 GCA_004027875.1 Aplodontia rufa
TTTTTGTATCCACTCGTCGAGTGAGGGGCATCTGGGTTGGTTCCATAGTCTAACTATAGCAAATTGAGCTGCTATAAACATTGAGGAAGCCACGTCACTATAATATGCTAATTCTCTTTTGGGAAAATACCCAGGAGTGGGGTAGCTGGGTCGTAAGGTGGTTCCATCCTTAATTTTTTGAGGATTCTCCACACTGCTTTCCATAGTGGCTGAACCAGTTTGCAGTCCCACCAGCAGTGTAACAGTGTTCCTCTTTTCCCACATCCCCTCTAGCATCTGTTGTTGTTAGAATTTTTCATTTTTTGTCTAGGCTCTCTTTTCAAAAGTGCTCTTAATTGTTTTCCTTTGCTCTGTAGAAGCTTTTTGGTTTAATGCCATCCTACTTAGCGATTCTTGGTTTTATTTCTTGAGCTTTGGGAATCTTATTAAGGAAGTTGGTACCTGCACCAATATGTTGGAGTGTTGCCTCTGTGTTATCTTCTAGCAGTTTCACTTGCATCTGGTTTAATTCCTAGGTCCTAGGTCTTTGATCCACTTTGTTGATTTTTTTTGTATTAGAAGTACATAGAGATACAATTGAGGGGGAAACATTTATCAAACCATCAGTAACCAATGTATATATACTTGCTTATCCAGGGGTAATGCCAGAACATGGATGACCACCTTGGGTTTCACCTCTTGCAGTTTCCCCCAGAAGAACTCTTGCGTTAAATGGGTATCAGTTGATTTTTTTTTTTTTAACAGGGTGAGAAGTAGGGATATAGTTTCCTTTCTCTACATATGTGTATCTAGTTTTCCCAGCACTGTTTGTTAAGAAGGCTATCTTTTGCTGGAGGGGCTGTGGAGAGATAGGCACACTAGCACACTGTTGGTAGAACTGCAGACTGGTCCAGCCCCTCTGGAAAGCAGTGTGGAGAATCCTTAAAAACTTCCTCTCCTGGGTATTTTTCCAGGGGATTTAGAATCAGCACATTACAGTGACACAGCGAAATTGATATTCATAGCAGCTCAATTTACATTAGCTAAATTATGGAAACAACCCAGAGGTCCCTCACTGGATGAATGGATCCAAAAAATGTGGTGCATATATACCATGGAGTTCTACTCAGCAACTAGAAACAATGATATTGCAGCCTTTGAAGGTAAATGGATGGCTATGGAAGAAATTATGCTGAGTGAAATCAGGATAACCCAGAGAACCAAGGGTCGAATATCTTCACTCATCTGTGGAGGCTGGAGCTAGACCCTGGCCATTGAGAAAGGAGGTCAATTCTCATGTTTTAAATCCAGAAAAGGTGTAGTGACATACAATGTAAGGCATTTGTAGAGATGTATTGGGAAGGGGAGGAGGAAGAGGTAAGGGTGGGTAGTTGGCTGGGAGCTCTTGGGGGTAAATATAATTTTCAAAATTTATATATTTTATTAGAAGCATGTTTGTTCAACAAATAAATTGCTTAATAAAAAAAAAGAAGGCTATCTTTTGTGCTGGGAATGTGGCTCAGTGGCAGACCACTTGACTGGCATGTGTTGAGGCCTTAGGTTTGATCCCCAGCACTGTGAGGGGGAGGGGGAGGAGAAAGGCTATCTTTCCTTCAAAGTATATTTTTGGTACCTTTATCAAGGATCAGATGACTGTTTCTATGTGGATTTGTCTCTGTGTCTTCTATTCCATTCGTTTTCCCATGTGTTTTTATCTCAATAGCATGCTGTTTTTGTTACTATATCTCTGTAGTATAATTTGAGATTAGGTATTGCAATGTCTTCAGTCTTGTTCTTGTTACTCAGGATTGCTTTGGCTATTCCAGGCCTTTTATTCTTCCATATAAATTCAGAACTGTTTCTTTTTCTAGTTCTGTGAAGAATGTAATTGGTATTTTGATGGAAGATTACATTGAGTCTCTAGACTGATTTTTGGCAGTATGGCCATTTTGATGAAATTAATTCTGCATATCTATGAACATGGTAGGTCTTTCCATTTTCTTAGGTCTTCTTCAGTTTCCTTAGTTTCATTGTAGAGTCTTTCACCTGCTTAAATTTATTCCTAAATATTTTATTTTTTGGAAGCTATTGTGAATGAAGTAATTTTCTTGATTTCTTTCTTGCCATATTCATTAATGGAGTATAAGAAAGCTATGGAGTTTTACATATTGATCTTGTATCCTTTTGCTTTGCTGAGTTTAACATATCTAGAAGTTTTATGGTGGAGTTTTTGGGTCTTTCTGGGTATAGAACTATGTCATCAGCAAATAAGTGTAGTTTTATTTCCTCTTTTCTTTGTACCCCTACAATTCTCTTGACTGATTGCTCTGGCTAGAGCTGAAATAAATTGGATGGAGTGGTGAGAGTGGATATCTTCTTATTCTTTTTTTTTTATTAGAAGAATATAGAAATACAGTTGAGGGGGAAACATTATCAAAACATTAGCAATCAATGGATATAAACTTTGTTATCGAGGGGAAAGATATCTTCTTATTCTTGATTTTAGAGGAAATGTTTTCAGTTTTTCTCCCTTCAATAAGATGTTAGTTTTGTGTTTGTTGTAATGTAGCCTTTACAGTTTTGAGATAGGTTTCTTCTGTCTCTAGTTTCATCAGTGTTTTTAACATGAATGGGTGCTGAATTTTGTTGAAGGCTTTTTCTGCATCTCTTGAGATGATCTCATGATTTTTGCCCTTGATTCTATTTATGTGATGAATTACATTTATTGGATTTACATATATTGAATCAAACTTGTAGCCCTGGGATGAATCCCACTTGATCATGGTGTACAGTCTTCTGATTTGTCTTTTTCAAAGCATTGTTCTTTGCCCCATTGCTTTTGGAAATTTGTCTCTATCCCTCTCTCTCTTTTTTGGGCATTCATTATTTTTCTGATGAATGGTAACAACTCTTTATGTATTAAAAATATTAACCATTAGTCTGTCATATAGTAAGTCATGCAGCAGTTTCTATCCGTTTTAAAAAAAAAAAATTCTTCTTGGGGCTGGAGCTGTGGCTCAGCGGTTGCGATGCTTGCCTGGCATGCGCAACTACTGAGTGTTGGAGCAATGAAAACCATGTGAAAAACTCAATAAAAATTGGTTCTCTGTCTCTCCCTCTCTCTTACTGTCCTTCTCTCTTATACATAAAATTAAGAAGAATTTTTTTAGTTTTTGTTTTGGGGGGATAGAGATGTTTACGATTTTACTAATAAAGTCTGTTAATCTTTTCCTGTAGGGTTTTTGCCTTTGGCTTCATTTTTAGGAGATCTTTCTTTACTCTTGATTATGTAAGTCTCCAATATCTAGTATTTCATTTCTTTAATATTGAAATCTTAATTCTTTTTGAATTTATGTTGATGTGTATAGGGAGGGAATACAACTTTTAAAAGTGACAGCCAGGTGTTTCAAGCCACTTGCTGGATTATCTATCCTTTCTCACTTGTTTGAAATGTTACGATTTTTATGTACTAAATTCTTGTATATGTTGGGATCTGGTTTGAAAAATCTATCGAACTAATTTTTTATTTTCTCCTCCTTCTTTTCTTGTGGTGCTGGAGATTGAATTCAGGGCCTCTCATATGCTAAGGAAGTGCCCTACCACTGAGCTACATCTCTAGCCCCAGACTAGTCTTACTCAAAACATTTTTTTTTTTCAGGGCTGAGGACCGAACTCGGGGCCTTGCACATGCAAGGCAAGCGCTCTGCCACTGAGCTACATCCCCAACCCCAGTCTTACCCAATTTTAACTTGAAAATAATTTTTGTTAGTTTCTCCCCCAAGATCTCCTTGAGTTCTTGACTGTAATAGTGTTAAACTTGTAGATTAATCTTGGGGAAATGGATTTCTTTATATTTCCTCTTCAGAAATATGTTACATTTCTTCATTTATTCAAGGCCTTTCTGTGTTCCTTTATTCATGTTTCTGCTCATTTCCTTTAAGTGTATTGTTATTGTTAAGTGTATTCTTAATTTATATTTGCTGTTATTATAAATGGAATTTTTCCCATTATAATTTAAAACTGGTTATTTTTGTTGTATAGAAAATATAAGAACATAGTATCAAATTTCCAAGTGGAACCAGGAGTTTCAGAAATAATTTTAAGGTTATTTTCCTAAAGAATTCTTAAATTTGATAAAATATTAAATATCTGGCTTCTTAAGAAACACATATCCTTGATAACGTTTTTAAACTGAGACGGGTTTTCAAAGGCTGTTTCTTAGATCGGTTAAGTAGTGCTCTCAATTTCCAATAGATGTCAGTGTTTCACAGATTTATTAGTCTGAGGTAGTGGTTTGCTTACAGTCTCCAGCATTTCTATATTCTTTATTCATTTAATCATCATTCTGGGGATTGAACTGGAAGGCACTTGGAGGTCATTTAAGTCTGTCTTTCATTTGTAGGTTCGGTAACAGGTCTAAATGAGAAATGACTTGTCCACAGTCATGTGGTCAACAGTGAGGCTCAAAACCAGGTGCTCTTATTTCTAGGACTTTCCCTCTCCAAAAGACTGGTTCACCCAAAAATCATAGAGAACAAAAATGTATAGTCCAATGCAGAAATTATATTTTGGAGGAAGGGAAGCATATCTGTTCAATTTGTTCGGGCAGGCATACTCCATAGGAATAAGAGGTTAGATTCTTGGATTATAATAATTGAGTGAAACTAACTGAAGACAGCTGGCTGAAAACAGTAACTTGAACATAAAATTACTGGATGTGAAAGTGACCTTTGATGTAATGTCCCTATCTTCATAATGACCATGGGACTTTGTGTGTGTGTGTGTGTGTGTGTGTGTGTGTGTGTGTGTGTACATACGTGTAATAACATCAATAGACTTAACTTCCACCCCCTATCTACGTATAGCACCATTACTTGTATTGGAGAGAAATAATATAAATCATTCAGGTCTACCTATGTTGAAAAATACTGTCAAGGAATCTATAATCTTTTAAAATAAATATATCAAGTAATAGAAAAAACTGTTTTTTGGTTCTACATTATGGCCATTAGACAAATCACAGCAAAGAAGTCAGGAGAACACTTAGGGGAAATATTAAACAAAGTTATAAAGTAGACAGGCTATCCATTTCAAAATATATCCTTGTGATAGTTCAGATAGGGTGGAGTCAGATGATCTATCAAAATCTGCTTGTGGAAAAGGATATAGGACATCTAATCATTAGTGAGGAGGAGGGAACCTGCCAGAGTGCATATAATAAGCACCTACCACACAGCTCTGATGCCACTGCTCACCAGAATTCAGAGTAGCCGGATCCTGGGGGAAAGTGTTGGAAAGGTAAAGGAAGTAACTATGAGTTGATCCTAAAGGGCAGGATTACAAAAGCAGAGGCTCAAAAGGTAGGACACACATGTGGAAGACTGGAGAGCACATTTGTGGGGGGCAAGCAGTAAACAGGTTGTCATAATTAGAGTTTAAGGTCAAGATTAAGGGGTTGGTTTGGTTTTAGACTTCTTGAGTTCAGAGTACAATGTTTTCCTATAGACTTTTTAAAGACATTTTATTTTGAAATAGTAAGTTACAAAAGTAGTGCAGAGAGTCCTCCTTTACCTAGTGTCCTTTAGAAGTAACATCAAGTTTTGGACAATATTAAAACTAGCAATTGGGGCTGGAGTGGTGGCTCAGAGGTTATGGTGCTTGCCTGGCATGTGCAAGGAAGTGAGTTTGTACCCCAGCACCACGTACACAAATAAGTGTCAGAGCAACAAAAGCCCCATGAAAACTAAATAAAATTGATTCTCTTTCCCTCCCTCTCTCTCTCTTAAAAAAAAAAAACAAAAACAAACAACAACTAGGCAATTGATCTGGGTACAGTTTCCAGACCTTATTTAGATTCGACCAGTTTTCTTTTTTTTTTTCCACTTTCTTTTTTTTTTCACATTTATTAGAAGTATATAGTGATACAGGATACAGATGAGGGGGAAACATTGTCAAAACAGTAGCAATCGATGTGTATAAACTTTGTTAACCAGGGGTAATGCCAACGCATAGATAAGCTACTATGGGTTTCATCTATTGCAGTTTCCCCCAGAAGAACTCATGTGTTAAATGGGTATCTAGTGTAGGAATAACATTGGCTTCTGGGATGGTTCCCCCTTCTTCCCAATCACCAGACTCCTATGAGTTCTTCATATACCCTCCCCCCTCCCCCTCCCCTTCCCACCACCTCCAAGTTACCTAGGGAGCTTTCACCCCTGTTGCACTGAAAGTCATTCAATATGAGGCTTTGTTAGGTCAGCCGTCTGTCCTACTGCTTCAACATAAATTCTAGTATCAAAAGATGAGAGAAACCATTCGGCCCTTAAGTCTCTGACCTTGGGAGACTTCACTAAGCATAATTCTGTCCATCTCCATCCATTTGATTTCGAAAGCTATAATATCGTCTTCTCTGATGGCCGAGTAGTATTCCATAGTATATATGAACCAAAGCTTTTGTATCCACTCATCAAGTGAGGGGCATCTGGGTTGGTTCCATAATCTAGCTATAGTAAACTGAGCTGCTATAAACATTGATGAAGCCACATCGCTATAATACGCTGATTCTAAATCTTTTGGGAAAATTCCCAGGAGTGGGATAGCTGGGTCGTAAGGTGGTTCCATCCTTAATTTTTTGAGGATTTTCCACACTGCTTTCCATATGGCTGAACCAGTTTGCAGTCCCACCAGCAGTGTAGTAGTGTTCCTCTTTTCCCACAGCCCCTCCAGCATCTGTCGTTGTTTGTGTTTTTCATTTTTGCCACTCTAACAGGAGTGAGGTGTCGACCAGTTTTCATATATTCATTCATGCATGTGTGTGTGTGTTCACATTCCTGTGCAATTTCATCACATGTGTAGATTCTTGCTACCACTACAGCAATAAGATACAGAATAATTCCATTTCTAGAGAGGAACTCCTGTATGCTATTCCCTCTAAAGATTTTAAATGTCCTTAAGGGAAGCCCAATAGCCTGGTTGGATAAGTTGGGGATATAACTACTGGTGTCTGGAGTCCAGGGACTTGTTTGCAGTCCTGAGACCTGGCCAGTAAGGGCCTTCTCCAGAGGCAATCTAACATTTTTTTGTTAAAATGTGGAAATGGTGGGTAGTTTTGTAACAAATTTTATAAGGAAAACTATGTACAGTTTTAAAATGGCAGAAAAGACCTAGTTCCTGTTTTCCCTAGCATCTTAAAGATGCTATTCACTCATCTTATGCCTGTCCCACACACCAGTGGAATTCCATTTTCCTGGAGATCAGCTTGGCTCCTTGTAGCCAGTGGTGTCTACTTCATTATCCTACCAGGGGCTGATCAAGAGATTCACTGGCTCCACCTATAGAGTTAAGTAGATTTCTTACTCTGCCCCTGTAAGCATTTCTCAGTATGGTCTGAATGTATCCTTCTAGCTGTCTTGCTTTTGTGTCAGTACTTCCTTCCAAAGGGAACCAGTCACTGGCTCTGCACACATGCCATGCTTCCTTGAATCTATGCTTTTGCACATTCTGTTTTTATGCCTGATATGCCATCCTTGTCTCTCATCCTGATCCTTCAAGGTCCCACTCATCCTTTCAACAGCCACCTCCCCTCCCCTACAGGCTATTACTGCCTCCTCAAAGAAATACAACTTTCTTCCTTTTATATTTATTTCCTGGTACTTACATTACTCTACCCCTTATTACAGTTATTTAGTTATCTCTTTAGATCAACTTATTAGGTGCATTTTTAGCTAAGCAAATTGTTAGGTCTTTATTGGTAGTTACTTATCTCTATCTTTCTCTTTATTTCTATGGATGGGGCCTTCTGTGTTATTAGTCATGTTATTCCATGAGTTATTAGTCATGGCTATTTATTGATTTGATTCCATTGATTCCTCCCTTTAATTGGTGCTAATATTGTAATTAAACATAAGAGTGGGATTTGTTGTTAATTTTTTCCCCTAGTACTCCCCCTTCTCTTCCTTCCTCCCTCCTCCTGGTTCTCCCTTCTATTTTCATGATTCATTGAATTTTGACTGAGGGACAAACCTTCAAATTTTTTTTTATCCTTCCTCTTTCTTGCCAAGGTGCTCTAGCAAGTTTTAGGCAGCATTAAGGGTTTCAAGAGCAAGTTTCTTACCTACCAGAAAAAGACTTATTGAAGCAGATAATAAGGCTGGCTGGAGTGAGAAAAGCACTTGGAATTCATTGGAAAAGGACATTATATAAAATCCAGGTGCTATTATTTCAAAGCAATAGGTTACTTTATCTTAGACTTGCAGTAATAGAATTTGTTGTCGATGGCACAAGGCTCATATTAGCCGAGCGCTGAGTACTCCTAGATGTAGAAGAAGAGAGCAGGCAGAAGAAATATAATGAACTGTATAATTTTGTTTTAGTTAAATGTATAGAGCCAGAAAGGTTGCAGGACTTTCAAGTGCCCATTTAAATGGTAAAATAAATGGTGGAAACCAGAGAGAAGTTTCCATTTTGCTAAGCTCATAAGACATAGGAATTATGCAATGCTGTAATTATTTAAAATAATGACTTGAGAACTCATCTAAAAATGAGAAAAATAGCAAGAGCTCTAAAAAACACCATTATATTTCTGTATCTGAAGGCATTGTTCTTCACTGCTATCGAGAGTAAACCAGGCTCTTCTTTCGTGAGTATAGCCTCACGTGAACCTGTGCTGCAGGGTGGGCTGCCCTCTAGACTTTCCCCAACACCTCCTTTTCCTTTGTTTGTTTCTTTGTTTTAGTATTTGCAGTAAAGAAACATATAGCATAAAATTTACCACCCTAACCATTTTTTAAGTACACAATTCAGTAGTGGTAAGTACATTCACATTGTTGTGCAACAACAAATCTAGAAATTTTCATCTTGTGGACCTGAAACTTACCTATTTGACAACAGTTCTCCATTCACCTCCCTGCTAGCCCTGAAACCACCACCCACTTTCTGTTTCTGTGAATTTGATTACTTTATATACCTCATGTACTTGGTCATATGGTATTTGACGTTTTGTGACTGACCTGATTTGTTTCTTGGTTGTGTCACACATTTAAGCAAGGAGTTATCCTTAAAATCCTTAGAATCATTAAGCTTTGATTTAAAGAGATCTGAGAAATTGGAATTCCATCTGCCTATTTTTCTGTTGAAGAAAATCAGGCAACTATAGGTTAGCTAAGTTTAGTGAAAGATCACAGGAAGCTCTTTGATTTCTTAGACTAACTGTTGTTTTTTAGGTCTATTTTGATATTAATAATGGTGAAAGAATCCTGAACTCAGAACCAAAATAAATGTAACATTTAGATACTGCTACTGGGATTAGATGCTGCTGAGGGTCCTATTTTCTGCATTTTGCCTATCTTCAGGAAAGATAGTTTAATTATTTTCTTTCAGAAAGGTTTTTTTTTGGTCAATATCTGTTAAGACAGGATAAGCTGAAGTATTGATCCCTGCCCCCTACCTGAAATCTGTGGTAGATGCAGGGGATGGCAAAACCTTTTCTGTAAAGTGCCAAGTAGTAAATATTAGGGGCCTCCTGGCCTGTGCTCTGTCTGTTACCATGATTCAACTCTGTAGTCGTAGTGTGAAAGCACTGTGTGGCTGTGTTTCAGTGAAACTTGATTTACAGCCAGATTTGGCTGCTAGGTTGTAGTTTGCAAACCCCTGTAGTTGAAATATTGGGACACCCCTTCCCACTTCTTTGGTCCTCAACACCTAGCTTGCCATCTTTCATATGCAGTTATAGTTGCTGTTTATGGTGATGATGATGGTGACCAAGGAAATAATGTAAATCAGATTATTTTTACTGGTTGACTTACAATTTTGGAGATATTTTCTAGACAACATTCTGGTTAAGATACAATAAACAACACTTAAGAAGATTACTAGCATGTTTAAAGTACATCTTCTAAAGAAGACTGAGCAGTTTTCTCAGTATTCATAAAATGTTTCTTTTTTGAAAGGAAAATAGCTTTGTTCTGAATACAAGATGTGACATAAATAAGAAATTAAAAGTAAAATAAGCCAAGTTCCCAAACCCAGGAGTAATATACTGATATGTTTAAATCTTGGTGGATCTCTTCAGTGGCCTTTATCAGCCCCACAGTTTGTCTTTTTACTTGCTTAGTGCTCAGAAGGTTGATTTTTGTGAACTCTTCTATATCAGGAGGCACCAACAGAGCCCAAGGTGTGCCAAAGAGTGAGGTGGGTGTTAATCCTTCCTACCCTAGTGCATTGTCCACACTGCTATCCTGCAGGCCCCCCCTGATTACAGCTCTTTTTGGGACCAAAGCCATGCTCTCCCCAGATCAATGCATTGTACCTTCAGGCCTAGGGGTAGTGAAGGATTCTCAGTAGTTACTCTCAAAGTCCTGCCCACCAATTAAGTCATCCTTTTATTAAACTCTTTCCATTTCCATAGTCTGTGTGCCGTTTGTCCCTTGCCATGGCCCTGACCTGACTGGTGTATATGCTGTGGTCAGTCTAATTGAGTGCTCCTCCAAGGCAGATAAGTAGAAATTTCTCTGTTTGCATTACTCTCCAGGCAGGGAACAAGGAGCTCTGGTACCCTAAAGTTGGAGTACCAGTGCTCTAATTCCTAAAGCTGCCAGTACCACCATGTGACTTTAGCACATTGCATCACGTCTTTGATCCTTGGTTTTCCCATTTGGAAGCAGTGAATAGTAGTATCTGCCTTTGGGGATTGCTGGACAGCTGAAATGAGGATGTCACTATGAAGTGCTTAGAGCAGTGTCTGGCACTTGATGAAAGTGCTGAAAGCATTGTTCTTGGTTTGTAAAAAGATACTCCTCAGAGGATCCTCTGTACAGGGGAGGACCATTTGCAACAGACGAATGCTTTCCCATTACACCTGTGTCAGAGTCTACATTTCAGAAAGCCATTATGGCTCCTGCTCTGCTCAGGGCTCTTGAGTTGTCTCTTGTGGATGTCTCTTGCCTGCACGTTTCTAGCTGACAGAAGGTGGCAATAGAGAGCCAGGCTCACTCTTGGAGATGTCTTGGGCCAACAGAAAATCTGTATAACTGTTGGAAGATGGGTGTTATCATTCAAAAAGAAATAACTTTCAGAGTCAGCAGAAAGAGAATAGACATTACTCACATCCCTAGGTATAATACAAGCTAGCATTTATTGAATATTTACTAGACTTTTTACATACCTTATTTACTTAGTAACTATATAATGCAGGTGGTTTTATCATTCCCATCTTAAGGATAAAATATCACATTTTAATGAGAGATTCAGTACCTTGGTTAATATTTCTTAACTAATAGTGATGCTTGTGGGATTTGGACTCAGGCAGTGTCCTTGGAAGCCCCCACACTCAATTTCTATGCTAGATTGCCTCCAGGGTTCTTGTCCTTGACAAGGTAGGAGGTTGGTATTTAAAACTATTTTGTTCTATATGCATATAGTAAAATCTTTAAACAGTACAAAGAAGTAGCATCAAAGTGTAAAGTAACCTTCTCATCCAAGTCTTTGCTCCAGAGATGTCCACTCATCTGTTGTATCCTTCCTGAGATATCCTTATAGGAATATACTGGTGTTACAGGGAGATGAGTGATTGGTTCTCATAGTTCATCTTAGCTTAAATTCTGTCTTGTTGACCTTGGTGTTTTTCTGGGCTCTCTGCACTAGGTCAGAGGATGCTGTTGGTGAAGATACTCAGCAGTTAAGTCATCACATTCTATTCAGGCTTATTTCTTTGCTTTTGGCTTTATGCAGAAAAGTCTAAATTCTGGTCACCTTCTATTTCCTTCATTTAAATACAGTCAGTGTCCATAGGGTTGAGTAAAAATCTCAGATTCATAATACATTTAGATTTTAAATATAAGGCATACAAAGATTATCTTACATTATGCATACCTCATTAGCTGATTAACAGAATGAATTGTCACACCCAGGAATATTAGAAGTAGGGTACCTTACATGGTGTTGGGTACTTGTCCCCAGTGCTCTTTTGACAAATGCAGCCCCTATATTTTGATGCAAACTGGGGTGTCTGTGCTAAAAGAAGGGATTTTATAATAATGATGCAAATTTGATCAGTTTTAAAAAATCATGTCTCCGATAGATGATTCTTGCTACAATATGTTTGATTCTACATGGAGATTCCTAAATGACAAAAACATATTATCACCAAATATGGCAGAAAAAGTGAAGGTGCATATACAATGTATTTTTTTAAAATGCCAGTCTACATTAGGTGGTTTAGTTGACTATTCTTTAAGTGCATATGGATTTACAGGGAAATATATTTTTTTCCAAACCCAATTTGTGTATATAATCAGAGGTTGGATATGTTTTATTATTGTAGGAACTTAAATGATTTTGTTCATTGCCTTGTATGCTCTGCACTGTTTTAGTATGAAGAGTGATTCAAGGGGGTTATGCTTCAATCTATTCTTTCTAAGGCAACCATAATGAGTTCAAAGCATATTGTATTGATTTTTGAGAGTTCTGTCTCAAGAGCTATCATGAATTATTGGTCCTGTATTTTATTTTAGTATTTCAGCTTCTTCATGTTTTAGAAGTGTATTTAAGGGAAGTGCCTGTGTCTCAGCAGTCAGATGCATGGCCTAAGGAAGGAGTAGGCATGATTAGGTTGGCATTTGGTATTAATAGCTCAGAGACTATAATATGCCTGTTCATTCTAGGTTCAGGTGAAGGAGTTTTACTGATGTTTTGTAGCAAATGGGTGGTGGTCCTGAGATTCAGATCCACACATCCTGCTTAGAAGCCTGCATACTCCACCCCTCTGCTCTTCTGTCTCTAAGGTGATTGGCCTTGTTGTGTTCCCTTCATCCCTTTACTTAGTCCCACCTGTTTCTTTTGGCAATAAGAACAGTATTGTTGAATCATTACTCACCTGGCACAGCTTCCTCTTTTATGAGGTGAATGACCTCAAGGAGTAATTTGACCTCTCTGAGCATCAGTTTCTACATCTGTGAAGCAGAGATGCTAATCTCTGCCCTCAGCCTTGCTGGTAGATGTCTAACCAGCTGGTTTTATTCATCCTTTGATCCCTAGGGTTGCCTGTAACCTTGTAGGCACTTCCCAAATGTTGGTTTTTGTGGTGGTCTCCTGTTCTAGAAGCTGCACTTTGGTTTAGAGTTAAATGTCTCATGGGATGGTCTAAACAGGTGACTACTTCGGTGCAGTCAGGACTCTTAAGATAAATACGGTGAAGGGACCACTCTTTACGTGCCTTACTCTTATTCTGTCTTTCATAGTAAATTGAATTAAGCTGAACATTTCTTTGGAGACAGACAATATCTGTGTTCCTGGAGTGAAGGGAGAAGAATTTCTACTTAGTGGATCACAGGCATTCTGCAGTGTAAGATAGAAGCTGGTTACAGCAAAGTGAGCGGACAGGAAGACTTGATGGGCATTCAACTGAGGTTAACATAAGGACTGTTAATAATAAGAGAAAGAGAAGAAGGACCTCAGGAATGGAGTACAGCTCAGCATGAGCAAAAGAACGCAGACAGGAAATCACGAGGTAGGTTTGTGGGACAATGAGTCAACCATTTAACTGGCATTATCAGAGTGCAGTGGGAGATGATGTGGAAAGGCAATGGGAGTGATTGCAGTGGGTTCTGCATACCTGGGCAAAGGGGATTTGGATGTTAGAGGTTGTGATTGGTTAAATATTTTGAACAAGGGGGAACCAGGATGAAGTCTGAATTTTAGGGTAAATTGGGACCAGGAGTGACTGGAGGTGGGATAAGCAGATGAACTATCAGGAGGAGTTGCACATTCAGAATTAAAGAGGAGAAGAGAACTCTGGCCATAGTGCAGAGAGCTAACTGAAGAAAGTACTGGGTCATGAAGTTGCATTTCCTGAGAATTTGGGCGATATGGCAGTGAAATGTAAGTTAAAAAGAATTAGAAGGAGAAATAGAAATAAGAATGGAAAGCTGTATGCTTCTCCTGGGCTCTAACACTTCTAATTTTCAGTTTTCTCTTAAGTATTAGGGCAAAGATAATTCACTGGCCAAACTGATTATGTTCTAAAGAGCTTGGGACAGGGAGTCAAGACCTACTTCCTATGTCTTTTTTTTTTTTTTTGTTTTAATCAATGAAGATTCTGCAGCTTGGTAGAATCCTTACCCCAGTGTTTCCTTAGTTGCCAAATTTAATAGATATTTTTATGTCCTTACCTGACGTGTCCATTCTGCCACTTGTGACACTTTCTGCTCCTCTGTTTCTGATACTCTCTTCCTTTATACTCTATGATGGGGGTTAACAAACTGCAGCCCCATAGGTCAGATATGGCCCTGTACCTATTTTTGTACGTAGAATTTTATTGGAACACAGCTACAGTCATTCATTTATATATTATGACTGCTTTCATAATACGCAGCAGAGTTAAGAAGTTGTAACGTAGACCCGTGGCCTGCAAAGCTTAAATTATTACTCTCCAAACCTTTACAGGAAAAAATTGCTGATTCTTGTTCTATAACCTCATTGTCCTCTGGTATTTTTGCTCCATCTTTAGCTGTGCAGAATTTTAGAGATGAGGATAAGTTCTAAGGTAAGATTATAAAAACTCTGGTTAAAAATTGACTTGAAGTACTGAAAGAATACCACTCTTTTCCTTGGCAGCTAGTTCAAGAAAAGTACCTGATATTTTTTAATGTAAAAGAAACTGTCACAATAAATGTAGAGATCATAAAAGGAACTTTGATGGGGGATTTCCTAAGCATTATCTAATTTAATTTCTATGACCATCTTGATTTTTTACAGATGAAAACATTAAAGTAAAGATTAGGCAGTGGCTCACTCTTAGTCACATAGCCAAGAAATAGCCTGGGACCCCTGCTCCTAATCACTACACCTCCAGAGGTCACCACTGTCTTAGAGCAAATGCAGTGTGTGGGGCTGGTTCAGTTTTCTGGTTAGTTTGCATTTTTGAAGTATAAGGTCACATTAGAAAACTAGAAATGTCAGAAGAAAAAGGATTTTTTCTTATTTGCCCTCCTGAGTTTTGACTTTGTGGTATGTTACAGTGGGTCTAGGATGTACCTTTATTAGTGGATGTGGCCCAGGATGGTACCAGTGTGTGCAAGGAAAGCTTGTTGAGCCAGGGTGTTGAAACTGTACATCATCTCATGCCATATGGATTCTTCACCTTTCAGCGGGTAGTAGAAGTATTCTGCTTAGTGTTATAAAAGTGTGGAGATCCCCAGGTGTGTGTGTATGTGTATGTGTGTGTGTGAGAGAGAGAGAGAGAGAGATGAAAAGTACATGTGATGATGGTGCTAAGACATAGGAAGAACTTCAAGGGTGATAATGATGAAATCAAACAAGAAATGCAGTATTTTAGAAAAATGCTTAGATTCACCAAATAGCAGAAGCAGGAGCAGACTAGGAAGGGCACCCCAAGTAACTGAACCAGGGGCAACAAACAGGTGACCGCGTGGTTGAATGGAGAAATTATGGCATTCCTGTGGACTGGCGGTTCAGCAGCCAACATCCAAAATAGGATGTCAGGAGCTCCGCCTATGGAAGGTCATTTCCGAGTCTTGAATTACCTGAGAATCCAAAGGGCATTCTTTTTTTCTCTTAACAGTTGCAGACTTTGAAACAGCAGCCATGCTGTTTCAAAATGATACTTTTATCATTTTGTTGTCCCATAATGTTATCTCCTTGATCTGAATCTGTATGCCTTGAAGTTATTAAAGTACGGAATGTCATGCCAGGTTGATCCATTTGCAGTTAATATGCTCATCTTTCAGGGTTTCTTTGGCCTAGAATTCTATTAAATTCAAGCATGAAGGATGACTGGGAAAAAATTATGGCCTGCAAGGAAATTTGCTGTCCAGGGGGCTAGACAGAGACATATACAATCAGCTGTAGGATCAAAGTACAGGGAGTAGCCAGAATAGAGGGAGAAAGATTAATTTGAAGTCAAGGGAACTAGAATTTTGTTTGCTTTCCTGTTTCTTTTCTTTATTCTCTTTTTCCAGCAGCCTAAATGCAGATGCTCCGTAATTTTGCCCTTTCTTTCTTGTGTGTTGAGTTGCCTGGGAATCCTAATCAATCTGTTGGTTTCTCTTTTGCTCTGCCTTTTTACTTTTTTAAAATTGTTTTAAATAACATAGCATGAGAGCTACCCTCCTAAAATTTTTAAATGTGGAATACAGGTGTGTTAATTATAAGTACAATGTTGTAGAGGAGATTTCTAGAATGTTTTCATCTTGCATGACTAAAACTTTATACCTTTTCAACAGCAGCTCCCCGTTTCCTTCTTCCTCCAACCTCTGGCAGTTGCCATTCCTACTTTGTTTCTAAAAGTTTGATTACTCTGAATACATCATAGAAATGAAGTTGTACTGAATTTGTCTTTGTTTTTTCTCTGTGCTGGGGATCAAATCCAGGGCTTCAGGCATGCTAAGCAAGTGCTCTACCACTGAACTGCAACCCCAACCCAGTGTGTTGTTTTGTGTCTGATTGCTTTCTCTTATCGTAGTGTCCTTAAAGTTCATTCATTTTGTCCCTTATTGCAGAATATGGTTGAATACTTCATTATATGCATGTACCACATTTTCTTTATCCATTCATGCTACAATAGACATTTAAACTATTTCTGATAAATGTTGTGAATAGGGCTGGAGTGGTGGCTCAGTGGTTATGGCGCTTGCCTGGCATATGTGAGTACATGGGTTGAAACCCCAGCACCACGTACACAACAAAGTGTCAGAGCAATGAAAGCCACATGAAAAACTAAAGTTGATTCTTTCTCTCTCTCTCTCATTGTCCCTCTCTCTTAAAAAAAATGTTGTGAATAATGTTGCAGTGAGTATGGAAGTGTAGAAATCTCATTGAGACCCTGATTTCAATTCTTTTGTATGAATACACAGAAGTGGAATAACTGGATGATGTGGTAGTTTTTAATTTTTTGAGGAACCTACATATTGTTTTCCATAGCAGCTGTACCATTTCCACTCCTACTAGTGGTACACAAGGGCATTGCACACTTGTATCTTCTACTCTTCAGCCTGATCCTTCTGTTCCAGCATATAAGCTGCTCTCCATTCCCTTCTCATCACTCTGCACTTGCCACCCTTCTTTAGGTTTCTAAAACATCCTTATTCAGAACTCTGACATGTCCTTAAAAATCCAGGTCAGGTCAAAGTACCCCATGAATCCTTCCCTGATCACCCAGTTAGATCCCTCTGCTGGAGTTTCTAGTATTTGTTGTCTTTATTGAGACTGCTGCCTTACATTGGAAGGGATATTACATATACATATTTTATGTTAACTAAACTGCGATCTTCTGAAGAGCAGGGATTGTTGTCTCCCCAGAGGATTTTACATACTTTCCATACTGTAAAAAGTCAGGAATCCTAGGAAGGTGTGTGAGTGTATTCTAGGTTTGGAAGACAGGGCTGAACTTTAAGCCTGAGGATGCTCTGCCAACAGGAAGAGCACTAGTGGCAGTAAAGTCCAAGTGCACACACAGGTCACTGTCAGTCCCACAAGAAAGTGATCGCACATGGCCACAGATTAGTGACCAGGGCCCTGTAGCATGTGGGGATTGGAATGGACTGGCAGGTTTACATAGGAAGGTCATGACTGTAACTGAGATGTGCTCTGCTGGATTTCAGCAGGCAGGGTTGTCAGGTGTTTGCTGGGAGCCATAGAGGAGCTGAGTTCACCTCACAATTCTGCAGGAAATCAGAACAGCTGCTGAAAGCAGGAGCTGGCCTAGCTGGCAGTCTGAATATTTCCTCTCCCAACACCCTGCTCTGGAGGGAGAGTTCTTGGCTTCCAATCCTGGTATGTCTTGCCAACAATGCTATCTGAGTGGTTAGTCCATGACTAATCAATAGGTCCACCAGAATCCCCCAGGACAGCCTACAGGAGGCCAAGGTCCAGTATAGAAAGGTCTCAGGGGAGAGCACAGTGCTGGACGTGTAACTTGGCCTTGTACTAGTCCTTATCCTTGTCCTCCCTGGCAGAGGCTCATAATGTCCACAGAGGTCTTCTACCTAGTGACTGTTAATAGTATTTTTCTTAGGATCCCACCCCTGTCATTGAGGGTGGGTTTTTATGGTCTTCATGACCCTGCCCTTCACACTGAGCTTCAGCACAGCCTGCTTTGTTCTGATGATGCCATGCCATTTCTGGTCCCTGTATTACTTGGAAGGAGTCCAGCCAGAGGACTGATTGTGGGACCCCATTTTGTACTTTTGGAATGTCCCAGAGTAGCTCAAAGCCTGCCTCACATACATCTGGGGAAGCTTGACAACCTGGCCTTGCCTCTCCAGAGGAAGAGGAAGTGAAGAAGGGTAGGTTTTCTGAACTGCATGATACATCTCCTGCTCACTGACATAGACAGCTCTGACCTTTCCAGCTTCTTTCTGACCCTGTCCTACTCCTCTAGATGTGCTTGTCCTGGGACAACAGTTCCCAAACCTGACAGATATATAGAATCTTCTGTATTCTAGAAAAAATAAAGACGTTCTTAGGTTATATCCCAGAGAGTCTGTTTAACCAGGATAGGGAATGGGAATCTGTCATATTTACATAGATATACAAGAAAGAACCACTGAAGAATGGATGAAGGACTTACCCAGTTGCTAAATAATTTTTTTTCTTTGTCCAGCTCTGTTTTGGACTTTCTACAGTGATCATATGTTTTGTTAGAAATTAGAGAAAGAATAGATGTCACTAAAAATGAAAACTACATCCCATTCCAAAGTGATCTTGCAGAAACCATTAATCCTCTCAAATTTATTCCTTCTTTCCACAGGGGGACTTGATCTCATCTTCATGCCAGGTCTTGGGTTTGACAAACATGGCAACCGGCTGGGGAGGGGCAAGGGCTACTACGATGCCTACCTGAAACGCTGTCTGCAGTGTCAGGAAGTGAAACCCTACACCTTGGCCTTGGCTTTCAAAGAGCAGATTTGCCTGCACGTTCCAGTGGATGAACATGACATGAAGGTAGATGAAGTTCTGTATGAAGACTCTTCACCATCTTAGGACCAAATGACCACAGCCAAATAATCAGTGTTTTGTACCAGAGTAGAGAATATATGTGTATTTTTCCCTTGTCAAAAATTAGTTGAAACTGCACATTAAGTTGAATATGGACTTAGATTATTTTTAGTGTAAGTATGAACTATGTAACATGAAATCATGTTTTGAAATCAACAGAAGTGTGAATGAATATTATAATATTGATTAAAATAAAGGCTATCACCACATGATTTTCATCTTAACTTCCTGGTGTGTGACATGTTGATTTCTCTGCTTTGCAGTTTAAGTTAAATGTTTAAAAGGAACTGTGTTCCCACTCAGTGAGAGAGCAAGGTAAACACACTGGTGGGTAGACACGGTACTTTGTTTTGTCCTGTCATGGGCCTGGGCAGTCTCTGGTGGACACGCAGAGACTCAGACTATTAATTGATTTGTTGGTATTTGTTTTGGGTGCCAAGTTTCCTGAGAATATGGTCCCACTTTACCATGGCTTCATTTACTCACCCTGAAATTGTATGCTTGGCACTGTATAGTTTTTGGTGGCTAATGCCCGGAAACCTTTTTTGATTTAAATATTTTCATTTAACTCATTGGTTTTCCTTGCTGTTTTGTATGTCAGCCCCCTAGGAGTTCAAGATCTTATATAAGTTAGGAATTTGTTTCTGTTTACTCGTGGGTTCTGTTTTGGAAAATCAAAGTTGCTGTGGACTGAGGTTGGCAGATGGCCTCACAGCTGGGGGGTGGTGATTTTGTTGGGGGGAGGATTTGGTTATCACAGAAACCCGGGAGTCTTCCTGGCTATCACTCTCAGCTCATTCCCCACCTCCAGCCTGTCACCAGCCTGTCCATCTTGCCTCCGAAAGGCACCTTGCATCTGCTGTCCTCTCCATGTCCTGCTGCTGCTTTTGTCCAGCTCCTCAGCATTTCTAAGCAGAATCAGGCAAGCGTCTCATACCTGACTTCTGTTCCTCTGACTTATTTCAAAATGATCTTATAAAGCACAAATCTGATCACGAAGCACTTCTGATTGGAGTATAATGGGGACTCCTCAGAGCTTTCTGGGAAGTGGCCTGATGTCTTCCATTGTGTGCAATGCCCGTTATGAAAGGCCACCGACCTTCCTTTTTCTAGCCTCTTGTCTTCACTCTCGTGTTCTCCCTCTAAGCCATATGTTGAGCATCACAAGCTGCTTCTGCCCTTCGCACTGTGTGAGCACTTGGTCAGAAATATTTGTTTGCGCATCTGGACAACTGCTGTGCATCCCCAAGCCTGTGCGACTGCTTTGCCTCCTCTGTGACATAATCCTCTGCCTTCCCAGGCAGGTGCATGTGCCACTCCCTGTTTAGACAGCCCTGGCTGTTCACCACCTCATCCTATTGTCCTACATATCAGTTATTAGTTGACATGTCTTTCTACTTCACCAGACTGAGTGCCAAAAACTTCTCATACTTAGTAGACAATGAGACAGAGTAGGTATTTGAAAAATATTTTAATGAGTTAATTGAATATATTTAGAAACATTTCACTTAAAACAGATTCAACATTTTATGGAAAATAGTATGTGACTTGTTATTTCATGTATAAAAGTAAAAAAAAATTAAAATGTCAGTGGGCTAAAGGTGGATCTGTATAGTTGAGGATGTACAATGCAAAACAGGGAAATGGAGTTCGTATAAGTTATAAAGTCACATTATAATACTGGCTAAAAATCTTAAGTGTTACTTTAACTGTAAGGTTAAGGTAAATGTTAATATAGCTGACATGACTATTGGTCTGAAATACCCAAGTTGCTTCAGGTCTAAAATTTTGTCTAACCAACTCAATCCATGTTATTCTTCCATCAAAGGACAGGATTTAAAACCACTCAGCCAGCTTCTTAAGTGCAGACAGGACAGGCAGTCAATCTGCCAAAAGAAGCAGGCTGCTGAAATTCAAGAAAGCCAGGAGGCTGCAGGGTCTCCCATCGGGAAAGAGAGCCATTCCCTAGTGACTAGTAAATGCACAGTGGTCTTGGTACAGAGGGTATTGGAAGTGAGAACCCTTCCCTCCCATGATGCAGTAAGTGATGACACTGTTACCTGATTAGGGCATAAACAGGGGATGAGGACAAGACCTTGGACACTAGGACATGTAGATCAATAAGAAGCAAGAATGATGAGGTTTTAGGGAAGGGACAATCCAGGTAGAAGGGAGAGAAACCGCAACTAGATCTGAACAGAAGTAATTCTTAGTTGAGGGAGTTGGAAACATCTCAGCTGAAACATAGGTCTGTGGTGTATATTATATAGAATTGTGCTTACTTAGAAAGCAAACTAAAGTTCTAGTCCGTCTATAGATAAGAGCAGTACACATTTAATCATGATATCTTCTTTAGAGATTGATAAATATGTCGCGGCAAAGGTGGCTTATTGTAGAAGCTTAGTTCCTGGCCTTAGTTGTTTTGTTTTCTTTTAGAGATCATACAGTTCAGTTGCTTACATGGCATTTTAATCATGTTTATATGTCTAATTTCTCTGTCAGCCTTTAGCTCCTCAAAGACACATTCTCTGCTAATTATGTGGTTTGCTTCAGAACCTACCATAGACCCCAGCACAATGTAAATACCCAGTAAATTCCTGCTCCTCCTCCTCCTCTTCCCCTCCCCTCTTTTTTGGTGGTACTGGGCATTGAACCCTGCAGCGACCTTGATTTTTTTTTTTTTTTAATTTGAGACATGGTCTTACTAAGTTGTAAAGGTTGGCCTTGAACTTGTGATCCTCCTCCCTCAATCTCCCAAGTCACTTAATTAATAGGCATGTACCACCATGCCCAGCCCCCCAAAATATTCTTTTTTTTTTTTTTGAGAGAGAGAGAAAGAATCAATTTTATTTTTCATCTGGCTTTAGTTTTTCTGACACTTAGTTGTGTGTGTGGTTTTGGGGTTTGAACCTGGGTCTTCTTACATGCCAGGCAAGAGTTCTACTGCTGAGCCACCGCTCCAGCTCCCCAGCCCCAATAAATTATAAATGAAAGAATGAACCAATTTGAATGTTGATCTCCATAAAAATCCAGGGTTTTTATGTTGGTTGCTATTCACTGTTAAGATTCTTTCCCTTCAGCATTGTCTCAGGGTTGGTCAAATTTTCTGTTACTTCAACATTGCCTTGGCCAGTCTGTATGAGTGTCACATTTTCTGTGCTACTTTTCCTTCTTGGTTGTCTTCCTTGCTATGCTTGGGAGGTCTTAGATCTGCCATGTAAGAGTGATCCCAATCCATATGGGCACTTGTCCTCTATATATGTTTTCTTCTATGCTTATAAGTAACGTTTTTAATTAATAATATGTATGTTATAAAACACACAAGAAGGATGAGATAGTTTAAATAGAATATATTAGATATAATTTATGATTACTCATTTTTAAAAGCAAAGTAATGATTTTTAAAAAATTTATTATTATTTTTACTTTTTCTTTTTTGCAGTGTTAGGGATTGAACCCAGGGCCTTCTGTATGCTAGGCAAGCAATCTACTGCTGAGCCACACATCCAATCCCCAAATTCATTATTTTTGAAAACCTTATTTTAACACATTTTTAATGATTCAGAAGTCTGGTTCTAATTTCAGTTTATTTCAGTAATTGGCCTTAAGGGCTTTTATAGTGGAAAAAAATACCTTCCAGAGATAAGCAGTTCCAGATGGATACAGTGCTATAGTTACTAAAATTTTTAATTTTATCTACCAGTTTGGTAATGATATTTTAAGTTGAAATCTGGCTAGTCTGTATCCATTTGCTTAAGGTGGATCTGTAATTCTTACATATTAATCAGAAGATGTCACACTTTTTTTTGTTGACAAATGGGTTCAAAACTCATCGAAATTCTTGGAAAGACTTTAAACCAAGCTAGAAAAATTCTTCCAAGTGTTTAGTTGTGTGGATATGAAAGTGTTTATAGATGTCAAACATATTTTTGGCAACTTAATTTGATGAAAACATTTCCAAATAGCCATATTTAGTATGCTCCCTCTGTGTCATCACAAGTTTTTCTTTCTTTTTTTCTTCTTGTGCAGTTCTGGGGATTGAATCCAGGGTCTCATGCATACCAGGCAAGTGCTTTATTTACTATTGAGCTGTACTCCCCGCCACAAGTCTCTTTATAAAAGTAGTTCACTTCTGTCTCATTGATGGAACATGCCTTTTAATCCCAGAGATTATAATTAGATGAATTTATTTCTTGAAAGAATTTGCTTAGTTAGTGTTTTACTGGTGACCATTTATAATCTCAGAAAATTTAGGAAAATTGGAACTCTTGGCTTTGTGGAGAAAATACAAGCAAAACTCATCTTCAGGTTTAACAGCTCTTTCTTTTTATTTGTTTGACATAATCTTACATATTGGAGGGAATTATTGTTACATATTCATGCATATATGGATATTGACAAAGTTAAGGCCAATCCTAGTCTAGGGTCTCGCCCTTTCGACTACTCCTTGCTCTCATGTTTCCCCTACTTTACCCCCATGTTATAGATAGAACTAAGCCTGTACATGTGTATTAATTTTTAAATTTTCTTCTTTGCCTCCCTAAGTGTAGTTGTGTTTCTCATGGGAGTTGAGGGTTCCCAGCTGCATTAATAACCATCCTAATCCCTCCCTCCAGCTTCATTGATAACCCTCTAATCTCTCCCTCCCCTCCCTTCTCCCCTTAGCTTCATAGTTATAGTTCCCTCTGCTTATGTAAAAATTCACCTATGTTGAGTTTATTTTTGAGTTTAGCTAACTTTCAGTATGTCTTAGATTTTACTCTAGCTTCCACATATGAAAGAAAACATTCAGCCCTTAAGTCTCTGAGTTTGGGATATTTTAGCATAATTTTTTCCATGTCCATTCAATTGGCTTCAAATGCCATGATATCATTCTAATAGCAGAGTAGAACTCCATTGCATGCATATATATATATATATATATATATATATATATATATATATATATATATATATTTATTTATTTTCAAAACTGTGGTGTGTGTGTGTACATATATACTCACACACACCACAATTTTGAATCCATTCGTCCAGCAAGGGGCTTCTAGGTTGGTTCCATAGTTTAGCTATTGTAAATTGAGCTGCTATAAACATTGATGGTAGGGGCTGGAGTGGTGGCTGGGTGGTTACAGTGCTTTCCTGGCATGCTCAAGTATGTGAGTTCAAACCCCAGAACCACATACCCAACGAAGTCTTGGAGCAACAAAAGGCACATGAAAAACTAAATAAAAACAAATAAACATTGATGTAGCTGTGTTTCTGTAGCGTGCCTACTCTAGCTCTTTTGGGAAAATACCCAGCAATGGGATAAGGTGGATCCAACCCCATTTTTTGGGCGGAGTCTCCACACTGCTTTCCAGAGTGGCTATACAAAGCTTGCAGTCCCACCAACAGTGTGATAATGTTCCTTTCTTCCCACAATCCCTCCAGCCTCTGTTGTTGTTCATATTCTTCATTTTTGCCACTGTGACAGGAATGAGGTGGAATCTCAGTGAAGTTTTGATTTACATTTCTCTGATTGCTAGTGATGTAGAACATTTTCTCATATATTTAAGGGGTATTTGGACTTTCTCTATTGAGAAGTTTCTATTTAGTTCCCTAGCTTATTTATTTATTGGATCATTTGTGGTTTTGGTGTTCAGGTTTTTGAATTCTTTGTATATTCTGGATATTAGCCCTCTGTCGGAGGTGTAGCAGGCAAAGATTTTCTCCCATTCTGTAGGTTCTCTTGACACTCTTGACTAATACTTTAGCTGTGCAGAAACTTTTTAGTTTAATGACATCCCATTCGCTTATTCTTGGCATTAATGCTTGCACTATGGGAGTCTTGAAGGCGGTTCTGACACCAATGTTGTGGAATGTTGATCCCCCTTTTTCTTCTAGCAATTGTACAGTTGCTGGTTTAATTTCCAGAACCTTGAAACATTTTGATTTGATTCTTGTGCAGGGTGAGAGATAAGTATCTAATTTCAATTGTCTGCATATGGCGGTCTGGTTCATCCAGCATCATTTGTTGAACAGGCTATCTTTCCTCCATACTATATTTTTGGCCACTTTGTCAGTATCAATTGGTTAAAGATTTGTGGGTTTGTCTCGGTATCTTCTAGTCTGTTCCATTGGTCTTCATGTCTATTTTGATACCAATACCATGCTGTTTTTGTTACTGTAGCTCTATAATAGAATTTCAGGTCAGGTATTGTGACACCGCCTGCTTCCTCCTTCTTGCTTAGTAATGTTTTAGCTATTCTGGGTCTTCCGTTATTCTAAATGAATTTGAGAATTGCTTTTTCTATATCCATGAAAAATGTCATTGGTATCTTGATGAGGAATGCATTGAATCTATACAGGGCTTTCAGCAGAATGGTCATTTTAATTATACTGATTCTGCCTAATCAAGAACATGGAATGTTTTTCCTTCTACTCAGGTCTTCTGCAATTACTTTTTTAAATGTTCAATAGTTTTTGTTGTAGAGGTCCTTAATATCCTTTGTTAGAGTGATGCCCAAGTATTGTATTCTTTTTGAGGTTATTGTGAATGGAACAGATTTCCTGATTTCTTCTTCAGCAGAAATGTTGCTGGAGTATAGGAAAGCTATTGATTTATGAGTATTGATCTTATAACCAGCCACTTTGCTGAATTCTATAAGCTCTCAAAGTCTTCTGAATTACCTTTTTGGGCCTGGTAGGTATAGGATCATGTCATCAGCAAACAGAGATCGCTTGACTTCCTCTTTTCCTATTGAATTCCTTTGATTTCCTTAACAGCTCTTTTAAAAGGATTTTACCTTGAGATAATCAGAGAAATGCAGGTGAATCAAAATGTTTAGTCTTCAGCCAGGCGCAGTGGTACATGTCTGTAATCCCAGCAGCTTCGGATGCTGAGGCAGGAGGATCTCAAGTTCAAAGCTATCCTCAGGAACTTAGGCCCTACGCAACTTAGTGAGACCCTGTTTTAAAATAAAAAATGAGAAGAGCTGGATATGTGGCTCAGTGGTTAAGCACTGCTGGGTTCAGTTCCTGGTACAAAGAAGAAGAAAAATATTATATTCATATGCACTTCCTATCACTCACAGTGAGTTACATCCCAGCCTTCTACTATTTATTAAAAGTCCTAATTTTATAAAATTCGTATCAGTGAAGTCCACCACATGTGGGAATATGTTACTTGTGAATTACCTTGTGATACTATTGCTAAATCCTTAATGTAGAATCCACTACTCCACCTTTAATTAAAACAAAACAAAACAAAAAAAACCCCAAAAAAACCAAACTAGCCATTTCATCAAGGAATGGGAACTTAGTTTGCCCATAAAACATCTTTTCAAGGTGAATTAATTTTGAGAACTACATTCTTTCCATTTCATCTCTCCTTTACTATCTCTCTTATTGTAGTGGAACTGTAAAAGGAGACATGTTTGAAACATCTGTCCTTTTACTCAGATTCCCATCCTGAAGGATTTATTCCTGTTCTCATGTCCTCAGATTATAAGCAGTGTTTTCTATATGTCACCCAACAGTGCTTTTTGACAAAAAGATGCATCAGTTTTATTTCTCCACATTGTCTTACCAGTATTTTAGCCCTGTTTCCACGGTGTAAAGATCCAGTGTTTTTATTAATAGCATGGTACTTTTTGTCTTTGATATTGAGAAAATTTTAAAAGACTTACAAATGTTTGCGATTGTATTTAGTAGCATTGTTCAATGACTGTTGGAGTAAGTAGCTCAGAATATTAAATATTGATGAACATGTTGTGGAAGTCTGTCTTCTTGGTTTGCAGCTTCTACTAGTCACAATGGTGTTACACTTTTCATTATGCATGTAAATCATCGTTAACCATGTGGGGCACTAACCCCTACTTCAAAAAGTCTTTGTGATCATTTCAAATTTTTTGGTTGATTTCTTGGCAAATCTTAGTGTTTTTTTTGTCCTTGTGTGGCTTGCAAATAGCATGTACCAGGAACGGAAGAACTGTTGCTGCTTTTTCGGGTTAGCATTATTAGAGTTATCTTTGGTCTGCTATTTTCTTTGTAAGAATCTTTTAAAGTTGCTTGTCCATTTTAAGAGGATTGGTTTAGTAGAACCACAGAATGGAATAGGTAAATCTCTGTGCCTGGGACTACAGTAGAAACTGTAATATATCTCAATATACTTGAAGTAACCAAACTCCCCCTCCCATGTTGTCCAACTGTCTTTCTCCCAAAACATGTCTTGCTCATCATACCTGACATGGGACCTTCCGATATGTGGATGGAGTGGGGGGACTGATGTCAATTTTAGTGTAACTTTTAGCAAAATTGAATTTCTTGTGTTTTGAATATAAAAAATAAACAGAAGTTTTAATTTCTTCTTCCAAATCCTCAGTGAATCACCTTGCTCTCTGGGGAAGTCACCCTATTTGATGATGACTGCTCTAAAGGTAGGTACAGTACCAGGTTTACTGGTCAGTGCATGAGAGACTCTATTTGAGCGGCAGGGCCATTGACTTCCTTGGCTGTGTTAACTATGCATGGTACTAACCTCTTGCTGGTGCTGGCTGCCCTATGATCCTTCTGTCTTTCTTTTTGTCACTATGTACCAATACCAGCCCTCTCACCTTTTGTTGGTATGCTTTGATTGGAGGTATTATATTGGTTGATGGGCTTATTGTTTGTGTTTGAGTAGGAGGAATAACTTCTTTAAGTTATTCCTTTAAGAACAGGGAATCTGGGGCTGGAGCAGTGGCTCTGAGGTTATGGTGCTTACCCGGAATGCATGAGTATGTGAGTTGAAACCCCAGCACCACCTGCACAACGAAGTTTAGGAGCAACAAAAACCACATGAAAAACTAAATAAAATTGTTTCTCTCACTGACCCTCTCTCTTAAAAAAAAAAATAGAGAATCTTAAAGACAAGTTGCCTTTAGAAACCCTGTCACCGGGAAACAACATCTTTTCCTGTCAGACTTCCACTGACTGAACAGGACCTACCCTCTGAGTATATCAAAGGATTTCTAAGACTAGATAAAAAGGTAGAAAAACCTTCTAAGTCTCCCACTTTTCACATTGTCTACCTCGTCCAACCACCAGTTACAACTCCTTTTCATTTTAACATTTGTGGCTTATTATGACAACAGACCACATCAATACCAATGAAGGAGGTATCTGCACAAAAATCCATTGGGTTGAATTGTTTTGATTATTAGATGTCCCATGAATGTCTTATATATACTTTCATTCTTAAAATGATTCATTTAAAAAGTACACTTTTGGGACTGGAGCGGTGTCTCAGCGGTGGGGTGCTTGCCTGCATGTGCGAGGACCTGCATCGAACCCCAGCACCATATACACAGCTAAGTGTTGGGAAAACAAAAACCAGATGAAAAAATAAATTGGACTCTCACTCTCTTTAAAAATGAAAGTGTACTTTCAAAGCAAATACTTATTTCAATGGGAGTCAGATCCACGAGTTTATTACTATAAATGACAAACATTTGGTTTATCACTGAGAAATAAGCTATCCAGAATTTAAATGCAAAATGTGTTTGTTATTTCCACCCAAGCTTAGAGATAAAGAATACTTTATTATTTATTATTCTGAAGATTTAGGTTGGGATACTGTGGATCTTGACTGTGTAGAATAGATACATTGCGGTAAGTCTAAAACATTTGTTATTCCTTAAATCTAAAGATAAGATGAGATAAATCCTATTCCTTGTAGGTATATTTAATACACGAGCCAGTGGACAGGGGAGATTACTTATCTGTGAGGCCACCTCTTCTAGGCAATCCTCCGTCCTTCTACGCATTAACTCCATAAAACACAACTCTGCTATGCTACATACCTGCTTAACGGCTTTTGATGGTTCTCTATTGACCAAAGAATAAGTTCTAAACCCTCTGCTTGCATATAGGAATATAGGACTCTTTCCAACCTGGCACTACTTCCCTTCATTCCCATTGCCCACCCGGCACACCTCTTTTGCCCTCTATACCATTAATGTTAGTTGCATCATGATCCAATATGCTAAGTAAGAACCAGATTTATACAATTGAATATGAGATTAGTCTATAATAACAGAAATATTAACAGGTAGTGGATCAAGAATGGGAGTTTTCAGTGAAGCACCAAAATATTCTAGAAAGTTAATATCAATCTTTATTGGCATATGGATCACTTGGGATCTTGTTAAGATGTGGATGCTGATTCAGTAGGCTAGGATAGGACCTGAAATTCTGCATTTTTAACAATCTCCCAGGTAATTTTGTTGGTTTCTTGACCCTTTGAGTAGCAGTGTTCTAAGCTGCACTGTTCAGTGTTGTAGCTGTAGTGATATACAGCTATTTAAATTCAAATTGATAAAAATGAAGTAAAATTAAAACACACTTTCATAGTTACACCAGCCACACTTCAACTGCTGTATAGCCCCTTGTGGCTAATGCTTACTCTGTTAAATAGCACCGAGACAGGACATTTCCATCATTGCAGAAAGTTCTATTGTACAGCACTGTTTTGTACATCATGATTTTTCAAACTGTTTTCTACAGACTGCCTATTAAATCAGAATCTGTAGAGTTAGAGGACTGGAAATTTGCATTTTGAACAAATGCCTCTGGGTATTCTTATGCATGGTGAAGTTAGAGGAACACTTCTACAGGGTTCCAAATTCTGATGTCCAGAGGTAAATTTAATGTGGAAAAAAAAGCAAATGTGAGACAGGGAGCTGATCAGTCTAACCACCTTACTTGCCAGCCAGGAAAGTCACACCCAGTTGACCTCAGGTGTAGCAGGTTTTGCTTGTGGAGTTGACCTCTGACACCAGAGCTTCATAGGGTGGAGGAGGTGTAAGCCTAAAGTCAGTGGCATTCTGTAGGTGGGTGTCTGTCCCCAGGTGTGTGCTCTGGTCCCACATGCCTTCTGGTCCTCCAGGTGCTAACATAGGTGAGGACCAAGGCCTGCAACCAGTTTAAGGGATGCATTTCAGTCTTGGAAGGAACAATCAAGGAATAACATTCTTCTTCAGACCTTTTATAGCTCCCTTTCCTTCCCAGGAGCATATTTTGGCAAGGTCCTATCATTTTCTGATCACCTTTCAGGTATAAAAAGGGAGTTCTATTTGAGGGGATTAAAAATTCAGTCAATCTTAAATTTCACTCTCATCTAGCTTTGTTTTTTCTTTTGTGCCCCTTGCCCTCCCAACTCAGCAGTGGGGAGGGGTCTCCATGTAGTATTTCATTTTACTCTACTTCCTTTCTTCTGGTTCTGAAGGTTCTGACAGTCAAGGAAAGAAGCCGAGCTGGCCTGAATGGGTGCTGGCATCACCAGGCCATCAGTCCCTCTTGCTTGCCATATATCCAGCTGCTTTTCATAGAGCTGCTTTGTGGGGTTTTGGTAGAATCTCTGCTTGGACTGCATGTACTGCACTATTCTTGCATTGACCTCTAGTCCCCACTTGGTGCCTGCCCTCTCGAAGCACACCCCTGAAAACCCCTGGCTCCAGCTGGCAGCTGCCTTGGCCAAGGTTCTTTAAGGAAGGCTTGAGTCTAGTTTCTTTTTGAGGCAGCCACTTTGCTAAATAGGTAAATGGCGGTATGCATGGCCCACCAAACTACAAGTGTCCCCAGCATCCAGACCACCCATCCTTGCTCTGCTCGTGAGGGCTTTTTCAGACAGTCCACAACTTTCAGACTTCTCTTGCCTTCCTGAACGACGGAAGTCATGTGTTGAGTTCGACCAGAAACTCTTGCTGCCCTCTGCCCAGATGCTGTGGTAACACCAGGAATCTGGTTCTTCCAGGAGGCAAATGTCCCTTCTGGCAAACACTTTCACTCTCTTGAAGGAACCTTTACTTGGTCTGAAGTGGTGGCACAGAATCATGAGGAGGGTAAGGAAAATGACTCGGCACCTCTGTGCATTTACAAATCCCTTTACTTCAAAGAATCTGCTTTATCTTTTGTCTTGTACAGCCTGGACTGGATGATGGTGGTGGCTAGTTGAAGAACTGTTTTGACTACCTGTTGGTAAATTTGTATGGATGTATGTGTTGGGCACCTCTTGTGCTGTACCTACAATTCTTTTGGAGTATCTTTTACCTCCAGCCATTGGTACAGGAAACTGGTTGCATATAGGAGAAGCCAGATAGCACCTCTCCTTACCTGCATGACTTTCTACCCTGGGGTGTCACAGCTGAGCAAGACTCTTACAGGAACCTTCTTAGTCATTCAAGTACATGTGAAAACCTGAAAGTGCAAAGGAGTTAGTACTTCAAGGTCAATGTTTGATCAGTACTGGTTAGGAGCCAGTGAGTACATTCCTCTTCAATCCTAAAGGGATCACCAGGCTAGTAGCATTGAGCTTCAGTGCCCATGAGTTAGTTAATCATCCTTAGATTGGCTTTGCCTTCTGTTTCCCTCTTCCCAGGCCCCCTCTCCTGCTTCTTGGGATTTCTTCCCAAAGTACACTTTCTTGCATGTAATTCATTATCCTAGGAACCCAGACTAAAACAACATATCTATTATTTCTCTTTAAAATGTATGGATACCTGTCATCCATTATCCCTGCTTTGGAAACCCTGTAAAATCTCTAGTCAAGAAAAGTTCCATCTCACATCTTTGTATATATTAGTGGAAGTGGCATGCTAGCAGGCATAGACTGGTTGCCGAGCAGAACCCCATCCTAGTTAACAGGCCGCGTGGTGCTTTCATTGATGTGGGCCTGTGTTCTTGTTCTGGTTTTTGGATGGGGTAGGGGAGTGACATGAGGCGGGCAGATAAATCCTGATTTAGATGTTGTTGAGGAAGGCTCTTCAAGATCAGGAGGTAAATTGGAGCCTATATTCTGAGATTACTTTGTGTCTGTATGTATCAGTTACTGTTTTTTGCTTCAGCCAGAGACTGAACTTAAGAAAAAAGAAGTATATTGGATGGAATAAAGGTGCTGTGGCATGGCTCCTGCTTTCTCTTTAAGAAGGAAGCATAGTTTTCTCCAGCAGACAGGATGTTGGCTGGTAGCAACCGCCTTTGCTTAAAGAGAACCAACCCTTGTTGGTGGCAGCCTGCACCCGATACCTGGTCAAGGTAGAAGTACAAAGGCCTACTCCCACTGCATGAAGTCAGGAAGGGCCACATCTGAAGGGATACCCCAGAGCCATCTCCCTGGAAGGTTGGCTGAGGACTGTGTGCAATATACAACATTGCATTTGAATCCCAAGTCTCTCTGCCCAGTCCTGTTTCCTTCCCTTCCTCAGAGACGTTGTTCCTGAGCCTGTCATTTGGCTTTCTGTACACAAGTCTCCAACTCTGTCTGTTTCCTGGGGAACTTGAGCTATGGCAGTGGTATTGAGAAGTTTGTAGGATTGAATCAAACATAGGCCTCAAGGACAAAAACGGGGTAACCCCAGAGATCTTAGTGGTAGAAACTTACAAAACTTTTTGGGTGCTACCAGAGTATTTCTGCTCAACATGAAAAATTTGGGGGAGGGAACATCTGATAGGCCTCATTTGGGGTGGGAATCAGGGCCCTATGAAAAGAACTTCATGGAGTAGGGCATGGGAAATTCAGGCAACACATGGTCCCTTCTATTATGCTTTCATTTTCCATGGTTTTAGTTACCTGTGACCATAGTCTGAAAATATTAAATGGAAAATTCCAAAAATAAACAATTCATAAGCGTTAAATTACCACACTATTCTGAGAAATACAGTGAAATTTTGTGTCATCCCAATCCATTTCCCCTGATGTAAATCCTCCCTTAGTCTATTGTCTTCTACTTTGTACTTCTTTTGGGGTGCTGGGGAAGGGGAGGACTTCTGTTTTTCTGCTTAAACCCTCACATGGGCTCTCTTGGATCCTGAGGCCACCAACTCAATTTGGACCTTGTGGCTTCAGTTCCTTAAAGCTCCTCAGCCCATAAAAACTTCAGTGGGTCAGTGTCAGACAGGAAGAGGCAGTCACATGGCCCACAATGGGAAGGCTGGGAGGACTCCTGTGGAGCTGGGCTTTGGTTTCCCATTCAGAACCCCTGTCTGCTTGCCATGCCAAGCTGTCCTCAAAAGGCTGAAGAGGCTGCTATAGAGGTATCACTGAGCCTCACATCAGGGTGATGGTAGCTGATGTAGCTCATACCTTCTGTTTAGCTCTGCAGGAATCAGCTCCTTCCAACCAGGTACTGAGCTAGCCTGGGTTTCTCTCTTTGCTCAGGAATGCCCTTTAGGTCTAATTCTTTCTGGTTTTAAAGTCCCAAGACTCAACTAGTCTCTAGCTGACTGATCTATTCTGTTGGGCTCCAACTCCTTCCCTGAAGCTGGGCTTCCTCTTGATCTTTTCCCAAGCCTTTCTGTCACTCACTAAGTGGTTACGCTGCTTGCTTTTTGGTCTTGGCAAATGGTCCAACTACTGTATATACCCATTTTCCTCCTCTTTCCTTTTTCCCTCTGTTTCTCCTTCCTTACTCCTCCATCTTTCTTTTCTACCTGTTTTCCTCTCCTTGTCTTTCTCTCCCCAATCCACCTTAAACCTCAGGGGGATAGGACTATCTGCAAAGAATCTTTGCCACATGATTATTAGATTCCAAACTGTTACCTAGAAGAAGGCAGCACTGTAGGAATAGTTTGTGAAGGGCCAAGGGACTGTTAAGCATTCCTGAAAATTACAGAAATCCCACGAGGATGCTGAGCAAAGGGCAGCTGCTGCAGAGGTGACAGTGGGCTTCAGCCCCTCTCCCAGCAGGAGAAAAAGTAACAAAAGGGAGAGGAGAAGCCTTCCATGCCTCATTTTATTCTCTTGACAGTTTTGTCCAACGTCAGTCCTGCCTGTATTATTATCACCTGTAAAAACATTTTTTTCTACCATTTAATCCATCCATCTTTTATTAAAGCTTAGATAAAGTTAAAAAAAAAAAAGATTCTCATCAACACCAGCCACCAGAAGGGAAATTTCAGAGAATGAGATGATCAGATTTCCAAGTTTATTGAAAAACCTATAGATAACTGCATGACTGCTCATGCTGTTTTATAAAACAAGTGCAGCTAGGCGAGCCATTTAATAATGTGGGAACTGTCAGCCGTGTAGGTAGTGGACAGGAGAGCTCCCCTCTGGCAGGTGCTGGCTCTCATGGAAGTGAACACTGCAGCACACTGCGCCACAGCACAGGGTCACCCTGTAGGCCAAGCCACACGTTTCTTGGGAGCCATCCACAGTGCAGCCAGTGACCTGGCAGACAAAGTGTCCAGGTCTTTCCAAGCACAACAGAACTCAAACTTATCCTCTTCATGTCAACCACACTCTGGAGCTCACCTTGTGGGACGGTGACAGGCTTTTAAAGGCATTTATTTAATCTTCACCACAATCCTGAGATAGGTTATGGTTTCCTCTATTTGCCAGATGAAGAAATGGGAGGCTGCAGGAGGGAAGGAACCTATATAAAATCACAGAATGGAGTGGCAGAACCAGGGTAATAACCCAGATTTTCCCCATTCCTGTGACCCGTTTGCTCTGTAGCTACCCCATCACCAAAAATAGCGTAGAGCAGGGAATGCTAAACAAGTTGTCCTTTGGCCTGCAGCTGGTGGGTGGGTAGGGATAGGGGAGTCATGTATAGACTCTGAAATGAGGATTTATGTGTTCAAATCCTGAGTCTCTTTATTCTCTATGTGATCTTGTATAAGTTACTTTCTCTGTGCCTTTTTATAAAATGAGGAATGATAATAGTGTCTGCATCATAGGTTCATGGTTAAAGTTAAAAGAGATAATAAACAGTGTCTAGTGTATGGTAGGTTGGATAAATGGTCTAGCCCTAGGTCCACTTTTGGAATCAAAATCTGTAAAGGGGCTCCACACAGGACCTGTCTTGTAGAGCTGATCAGGTATTTTCAATCCCTTTTTGCCATCTTTCCTTACAGGCATATTTTACTTGCCTGCCTTGCCTGCTGTGGTCTGGGATGTTGCAGGTACCTCTTAGAAGAGCTGCTGCTTAGAATTGATCCCTGAATGCACCTGCCGCAACTCATAGTATAACCTTGAGTGACTTTATTCTCGCTTGGCTGGGCCTAAGTTTCCTTAGTTATAAGGGGATAAAAACAGAGCTAGGGTTGAAGAAGCATGGTTTGTCTACATTGGAATCACCTCAATGGATTGTTGAAAATGCCAATTCATGGGTCTTGTGCCCCAGTTGACCAAAATCAGAATCTCCAGCAATGCTTGCTATGGTATGAATATGGTTTGTTCCCTCTGAAACTCATTGGAATTTAATCTGCTTTGTGAGGTGTCAAAAGGTTGGAAACTTAACCTGATGATGGTATCTAAGTGGGGCCTTTGAGAGGTGATTAGAATTAGATGAAATCATCATGGGGAGGCCCCATGACTGGAAGCTTTATGAGAAGAGGGAGAGAGACACGTACACATTCACACACCACCCCACAGTTGCATTCTGTGTCTCTTATGATGTAGTGTCCTGAGTTGCCTCAGGACTCTGCCAGTCAAGAAGGCCATCACCAGAAGAGGCCCCCTCAACCCTGGGACAGAAGGGAGCCCAAATAAACATTTTCTTTATAATGTACCCAATTTGTGGTATTGTGTTATTAGCAACAGAAAAATGGACTAAAACAGTGCTCTAGGATATACATTTGTAAAAAGTACCCTCCTGCTACCTCATACCCTGGCCTAGAGCTCAGAAATTTTGGTATAATTGGCCATTAATAAACAATGAAAAAAATTAAATAATAAATTGATAAATTAAAAATTGATTTAGTATTAAACTTTGGTTGTTTTTAAGATTTTCCTGTTTATTATTTTATTCAACAGTTTTGCTATATGTGCTTAAATGTGGTTTTCTTTGTATTTATTCTGTTTAGGGTTCACTTCTGGAATCTGTGGTTTGCAATCTTTTGTCAGGTTTGGAAAATTCTTGGTCATTATCTCTATAAAAGTTATTTCTGCTCCATTTGCTCTTTCCTTTCCAGGACCCCAATTACAAGTGTGTTGGATCTATTCACCATGTCCCATTAGGTTTTGAACATGCCCCTCTCATTCCCATAGAACTTTCCATTTTTTTCTCTCTCTATTCTTTCAGCCTGGATATTCTGTTACCTATCTTTGAATTCCTTTTCTTCAGCTTTTCCTACTTTGTTATTAAGCCCACTCATTAAGTTCCTAGCTTTAATTATTATGGTTTTCAGATCAGAAATTTAATTTGATTTTTAAGAATAGATTTTAATTCTTTCCTAAAATTCATTTTCTTGGACATATTAATTACATTATCTTGAAAGTTCTCATGTGATAATTTAAGTATCAAAACCTATTTGTAGGGGCTGGATGAGGGGTTATGGTGCTTACCTGGCATGTACAAGGATGCGGGTTCAAACCTCAGCACCATGTATATATACAACAGTGTTAGAGCAATGAAAACCACATGAAAAACTAAATAAAATTGATTCCCTTTCACTACCCCTCTCTCTTTAAAAAAAACAAACAAACCCCAAACTCTTTGTATTTCTTTCTATATCTATTGTTTACTTCTTGGTTTCTGGTCTTTTCCTATTGTGCTTTTTAATTTTTTTATTTAAATTTTTTTCTTTTTTGTTGAATATCAGACATTGTATATGAAAATGTGGAGAGTGTTTCAGGTCTGGATGGTGAATTTTTCTCCTGAGAAGATCGGTTTTTGCTTTTGGAAGTTAGAATCAGGGCAGATTATCACAATCCAGTCTGGGATAGAGCAGATGGGAAGCCAGGCTTTAGTTTTCATAAATGCTGGTCTGTTTCTGGTTTGTCCTCCTTCCTAGGATTCAGTGGTTCCTTCTGAAAGCTTGGGGTGTATACCAAGTGCCTCCTTCTTGGTGAGACCTAAACTCTCATTTTTTCCCCCCAGGGTGGTGGGACTACCAAAAGTCCACTTAGTTTCATAGTGCTGCCAGTTTCTACTTCATTTCTTCTCTTGGCTTATGCGCTGACCCAAAACACAAAACACAACTTCTGAACTTTTAGTGGTGTTTATGTTTTGTTTTAGCATCAGTGAATACTTCAAGGCAAAAAGCTATGCCAAATATTAGGCTCATTTCTGTGCTTTTTCTTTCTCTTTGAGATCTTGGTGCCTTAACACCTCACCGCATGTGATAGCTCTCTGATGCTTTCAAATGGAATTTAAAAAAATTTTTTTATTTAGCATATCTATGTGTTCATGGAAGAGTTGATCTGAATAAATTAATCTGTCACTGGCAGAAATGGAATTCCCTGATAATGGTTTTTTAATATCCCCAGATGATTTAAAAATGAGATGCACTGGACAAAATCAACACCTACCATATCATAAGGAGGTTTCATCACCTGAGTCCCTTGTTTAATAATGTTGATTTCCTGCTCCTGCTTCAGACACGCTGAACCACAATTTCATTTTTAAAAAAAAGACTTGCAAATTTGTAGTTCTAGCAAGTGCTTTGCACAGAGACACACTTGGGAAGCACTGAGCAAGTGGTTTGCTAGTGTCCTCCTTGCTCTGGTTGCCTACACATGTTCCAGTACCCCAGGGAGCCCCCATCCAAAGGACCCTGCACATATTGGCAGGAAAAAGCCTGGTGGTTCAGTGTGCAGGGAAGGCTGCATGCTGCTTTTACCATCATCTCTAGATTTATTTATATTCTGCAACTCCATGAGAGGCAGCTCTTTTGCTGAAGTATTTTTAATTTCGTCTATAGACATTTTAATCAGAGATGAAAAATGGTTGGTCTTTTGCCAACAGTTCAGTCTAAGAGGAAGTCATTTGCCTCTTAGACATTAATTTGCACTGACTTTTGTGTAGAAAGCAGAGACTTGTAATAGGAAGGGACCTGGAGTCAAAGGATCAGGGATGAGCTGAGGGTCCTTGGGTAGCCTAGGAGTAGGAGGAATCACATGCCATTTCTCTTCTCCCTTCCTCTAATAGAAGTTTCTTTAGTGAGCTTGAGTATATCTGCTTGTCATCCTCCAAATTGGGGTCCATCTCTACTATCAGTGGTAGTAGGACCAGAATTCAGTACAGGATGTCACCTTGACCTAGTCCCCTTTGTACTCTCTCTCTATTCCAGAGGCAGTAATCACTCTTATGTACTCTTCCTCAGCTGCTTCCTGCCACAGCTGTCCCCAGGACCACCTCTCAGCAGAGGTGGATCTTGGACAGGAGGGCAAATTGAGCCATCTAGCAAGATGGTGTCCTCTAACCTCTCTAACTCCTGAGGATGCATCCCACTTTGGAGTTCTCTGATTGTCCAAATCCATGGGCTTCCCATGTTACCCAAATCAATAAGAAAACAAGGAAATATGACCAATTAAAAAGGGCAAAGGAGCAGTGACTCAGCAGTTAAAGTACTTGTCTGGCATACACAGGGACCCAGGTTCGAACCTTAGCACCACATACACAACTAAATGTCAGAGAAACGAAGGCCAGATGGAAAAATAAAATTGAGTCTGCCTGTCTCTCTCTCTGTCTATCTCTCTCTCCTCTCTTAAAAAGGGCAAAGGACATGAACAGGTAATTCATAAAAGAAGACAATTAGCCATAGATATATGAGAAGTACTTAATTTCAAACTTCATCAAAGAAATGCAAATTCAAACCAGGTGAGTGGTAAAAATAATCAGAACAATAATATTGAGTTTTGGGTATGATACAGAGAAATGGACACTCATTCTGCTGTATGAGTATGAATTTTTCAGGCTTTCTGGGGAACAAATTGCCAAAATGCAATAAAAGTATTATAACTTTCCATGAACTTTGACTGTGCAATTCTACTTTCAGGAACTTATCTAAATGAAATAATGTATTTGCAGAGTTATATACAAAGGTGTTCAGCATAGGCCTGTTTTAATAGTGATAATTGCTGTTATCTAATAGAATGTAGCCATATGACAATCGGAGATGGTTCACAAACCAATTGCATGTTATTCTGGAGAAATGTTCACACTCTAAAGTTTTTTTTTTTTTTAAATAGGTTACAGACCAGTATATCACAATAAACACATTATATGGGGAAAAAGAACATGCAAAAAAAAAATCAAAGGAAGAATATATGCCAAAATGTTAAAACAGATATCTCTGTTTTATCATACACAAAAATGTAAGAAGTGTGATTATTAAAAACAATCAAAAGAAAACAAGAATACTGATCACTAGCCTGTAGGAAGACTGGCCTGCTTTCTAGTCCTAAATTTACCTCTTGTTCTTTGTGAGTCCTTGGACTGGTCCTTTTTGTTCTTTGAGGGACAGTTTCCTCATCTGTAAAACCAATGTCTTTCTCATCTCATGTAATAACTTTCATATCTGATCAGGCTTTACTGATTCTTTTTTTTTTTTTTAAGGGCTGAGGACCGAACTCGGGGCCTTGAGCATGCTAGGCAAGCGCTCTGCCACTGAGCTAAATCCCCAACCCCTTTCTAACCATTTTTTTAATTTTGTCCTCACAACTGTACCTTGTAGATCAGCACTTGTAAGTTGTGGACTATATTATCATCTTATTTTTATGTACTGTGATGCAAAGGAAAACTTTCTAAGGGCCATTGGAGAGCAAGGAATTAAAGGAACCAGAATGGTGTGGCTAATGACCTGGCATATCGCTGAGTTAAAGCTGGGCAAGTGGTCCACAAGGTTGTGTCTGAAGTCAGTAATTGAGGATGGGGATGTTGGTAGCAGGCCAAGGCCAGCACAGGAACAGGCCTGAAAGAAGTAAAAAGAAGTGTTGGAAAAGCCAAAAAGCAGCTATTGAAAGAATTGCTGGAGGGGATATTCTAGAATCGGTGGCTTCCAGCTCACAGTCCTGGTGTCAGATTCCACGACTTGGAGGCTCCAAGAAAAAAGTGAGAGTCAGCCCAGCTGGTCAAGGGAGAGATTTGAATTTTCTTTTCTTTTCTTTTTTTTTTTAACTGGATGCAGATATGCAGGCATTACTAAACAAAGATTGGGCACATGCACACTTGTGTGAAAGTTGCAAGTTTGCATTTATGCAAAACAGGCAGTGATGAAGAATGTGTGACAGATGAACCACTCTAGAGATAACCTGGAAAAATGAGCTCATTAGATAAAAAAATCAAGCATTTTACTTCCTGTTCACTAACAAGTTCAAGCCTAGTCTCTAAAACTGATGTCCTTATCTCAAAACTCCCCAGGTGATAGTATTAGCCTCACTGACATGGTATATCTTCTCCATAAACAGGTTTTCCTCTGGCAAGAATCCCGTTTTCCTGCCCACACCACAGGGCTGTTCCCCCCACACCTAATGTGCCCTGAACTGAACTTGGGTTTATGGAAGAGGCTCAATATGAAACTGCATATTGACTCTTTTATCCCAATCCTTTTAATTACTGCATGTACTCAATTTTATTATCCAATTATGAGTAAGATTAAAGTTCATCAAACTACTTGTTTTATGTGAAATTCCTTCATTTCCAAAAGATCAGTAGAACATTAAAGAACAAATGAAACAGTCAGTTGCAGATTATACAGGTTGATTTATCATTGATCTTCCATAAACAGCAAAACTGGCTCTGATATTTTCCCCGGCATAATAGGTCTATGTGTACAGTGTACTGTATATCTTTTCATTTGAGCCTTGAAAAAAATACGATATATCCCCAGTGGGAGATATAATTTCGCTGAACGTATAGTGCTCAAGGCTCCACAGCACCCAGCCAGTTTGCTTCAGCAGATGGATGAGAGCCCACTGTTTCATGAAATTGCTTTTGAATATTTGCAGAATGACCTTTTCCCATTCTATCCCACCAAAATGCATTAACTCCTTCTACACAAGAAGTAAAAAATGCTATGCTGACCTGTGCTCCTGTAAAACCCAGTTGAAATATCACATCCTTTAATATGAAG
>PVKS010018062.1:0-40812 GCA_004027875.1 Aplodontia rufa
GACAGTGAGAGAGACAGAGAAAGAGAGAAACAACTTTATTTAGTTTTTCACATGGCCTTAGTTGCTCCAACACTCAGTTGTGTACGTGGTGCTGGGATTTGAACCCAGGTCCTCGTGCTTGCCAGGCAAGTGCCGAAACCGCTGAGCCACCGCTCCAGCCCCAAGCTATGGGAGTCTTGTTGAGGAAGGAAGTGCCTTCACCAGTGTTGTGGAGTGTTGATCCTGTTTTTTCTTCTAGCAACTGTATAGTTGCCTGGTTTGATTCCTAATCTTTGATCCATTTCGATTGGATTTTTGTGTGGTGTGATAGATAGGGATCTTGTTTCAGTTGTCAGACTTCCATTTTTAAAGGATCATTCAACTGCTATATGGCAAGTAAGTGGAGTGGGAAGTGGAAGACTCAGAAGGAGGTAGTTGCATTAACCCAGGACAGCTGCTGCTGGCTCAGATAAGGGTCACAGCAGTGGAGGTGGGAAGGAAAGTTAGATTCTGCGTCCCTTAGCCTCCGGAAGAGCTGGCTACAGGTGCCACCATGGGAAAGACTAGGAGGAAGGTCATGGGCTCAATTTTGGATATATTCAGTTTGTTTTATCTTCAGATATCCATGTGGAGATGTCAGAGAAGCCAAGACAGGAGAAATAAATGTAAAAGGTATTGAAAGCCATGGTAGTGAAGGGAGGAGAAGGAACAGAGGTGGAGAACAGAGACCTTTAGAAACCAGGAGGAAGCTGCTGAGGAGATTGATAAGTGAGGCTGAGGAGAACTTGAGAACCAAGGGAAGAAAAGGTATAGAGTAGGAGTGGCTGAGCACCGCGTCACATCACATGCTGTTAAGGGTCAAGGTGAGCAAAATGCATGCTCCTTACATGCTCATTGCAGACAGGTTACAAAGTACAGCAGCATAAAAAGTAAATAAATCACACACCTTCCTATCCATTTAGGGAAACTTCCTTCTATTCTGTCTCTAGCCATTTTTATGGACATCATGTGCTTAATTGTTTAATATAGTTATATATAAATAATGTAGTTTTATATTTTTTTGGTACTAAGGATTGAACCCAGGGTCACTCTACAACTGAGCTACATCCCCAGCCTCTTTTCTAAATCTTATTTTGAGACAGGGTCTCACTTGAGCTGCCCAGGCTGGCCTCAGATTTGTAATCCTCTTGTCTCAGCCTCCTGAGTGGCTGATGTTAGAGGTCTGTGTCACCACACTCTGCTGTTCTTCACTTAACAATTAACTAAATATTCTAAGAAAACCCAGGTTTAGTGGCTGAAGAATATTCCATTTTGAGGGTATGCCCAGTTTCTGTGACCACTCCTCTGTTATTGGGCATTGAATCTTTTCCAGTTTTTCAGTATTATAAACAACACTTCAGTGAATGCCTCTATGTTTTCCTACAAGGAGAGTTAAGGGTAAAAGGAAATGAACAAGGCTGAGGGTGTAGCTCAGTGATGAAGTGCTTGCTTTTAGCAATGTGAGGCCCTGGGTTCCGTACCTGGCACAGCAAGGAAGAGAGGGAGGAAAGGAAGGGGATGGAAGGAAGGGAGAGAAAGGAAGGAGGAAGGAAGGAAGAAACATTTTTAGGTAAAGCTTGAACTTGGCAGCCATGGTTTCTCTTGGACAGAATTGACCAATCACATCTTAGCTATGGGGTTCTTCCCTCTCAGGGGTTCAAAAGTCACCCTTCCTTGCTGTGTCTGAGTCGCATTTCTCCTAGGTCAGTGATATGCCCTGTCAATACTCCTGGCCATATCTTGATACTGCCCTTGTCTTGACTACAGGAGTCGTGGACTCTGTTGTCCCAGGGGTGTTCATCAGCGGATGTGGGCGGAGCTTCCCCAGAGGTGATTGTAGTGTGCCATTAAATACTCCATTGTTGGTGCTTAGCACATGTTAGTCCTGCCTGCCTGGCTCCCGGGTGCACTTCTGGCCTTAGTTGTGTGAGAAGGAAAGGGGTGTGAGTGGTGATGTCTGGTCTATGTCCTGAAATCACAGAGCCCTAGAGCAGGGCCACTAACCCAGGTTGGGGTGCCGGTCACTATTGCTCTGCGAGTGAAGTTTGGGGGCTGTGGAGTTGTCAGGCCCTGGCATGTGCTTTTTGTGTCAGTTGGGCTCATACAGAGGCTGCATCTGCTTCCAGTTGGGCAGGAATCACTGAGGCCAGAACAGCTCTGGAAGCAGGAGTCCAGGCAGAGCTGGAAGAGGCCGTGGAGATATCTGTGTGTAGTGTTCTGCCTAGTGAGGACACAGGTGGGGCAGCAGGGAAGCTCTGGGCTCAGCCCTACTTTCTCAGCCTGGGTCTTCCCAGATGGCCAGGGCTTCTCCCTCCTTCACATTTCCCCACTGGTTTGCTGCTTCCCCGACTTCTCAGAACAAAGCTGAGATCACCTCCAGTCTGTTCTGCACAGCAGCGAGAGGAGAGGCGTTCTTGCTTTTTTTGTTTTTGTTCTTAATGCAGCCATGATGCTGTAAATCCTCTGCAAAACCTGCTAGGCTTTCCACTGCCCCGGGGATAACACCCACATCTCTACCCTTCTGTACTCAGTGAGCCTGGCCTTAGCTGGACCAGCTGCATGGCCCTTCTTCTCTCCCCTGCAGACCCTTGCCTCTTCCCATTCTGTTTCCCACCTCTGGGAAACCCTGCTCAGCCTGCCCATCAATCAAAGGCCTGGGCCTCAGGAAAACCTCCCCTGACCTCTTACCCCAGACCAGCACGTTCTGAGTGTGTCCCATGGTGCTGAGTACTTGGCCTTCTAAACCCTGGTCATTGATCGCAGTTAGATATTTGTGTCAGTTCCTTGACTAGTATGGCCTGGCACATGATGGTTGATGCTTAGCAAATATTTGTTGAAGTAGTGAAAGAAAGCAGCTGGCATGGAGCAGAAGGAGGGGGGAGAAGCAGTGAGGACCAGCAGCCATAGCCCCTGGGTTCCTAGGTGAGAAGGGCACTGCAGGGTCTCCCAGCATGTCCTCTGCCTGCAACAAAACCACCCTAACCTCAGAAGTGCTCTGAGCAGCATGAGGGTCCTCAGCTCCCTTATAGCTTCAGTAAGGAGAGATCTGGGTCCTTCTGGAACCCAGGTAGGCCTTTCCTGTACCTTAGCAATATCTCTCAGCATCTTTTTTGTTTTTTCAACTCAAAACACTGAAAAGTGTTTTCCCCTCTCCCCCCAAGCATAAAGGTACCTCATTTCCTCTGTAAAGAATTTGGAGAAAGAAAAAAAAAAAAAAGAATTTGGAGAATATGGGAAAATATTGAGGAAATAATTGCTGCATGTAGAGGCACATGCTTGTAATCCTAGTGGCTGGGGAGGCTGAGGCAGGATTGAGAGTTCATAGCCAGCCTCAGCAACTTAGGCCCTAAGTGACCTAGGAAGACCCTATCTCAAAATAAAAAATAAAAAGGATTGGGGATGGGTCTCAGTGCTTTAGTGCCCCTGGGTTCAAACCCCGGTACCAAAATGAATGAATGAATGAGAATCCTGTGCACCTGAGGGCTATGTCTCTCCAGGTTTGTTTCTGTGCAAATGTATGCATTTTCAGTCATCCAGCTTCTCTTGTTGGTAATACCATAGAGTCTTAGTATCCCTCAGTCTTAGTGGCAGTATTTGGAGGTGGGCAGCACATTAGCCCTCCTGGCAGAGGTTGCCACCCAGAGCTGGGTGTCTCCCTGACTCTTCCGTGGACGCCTGCAGGCTCTTTGCTGCCCCAGTTCTCCCCGTCTCGAGCAAGAGCACCCTTACCTCTGGTCTCTTCTCCAGGACGTCCTCTGTCTCTTTGAGACTGGTGTTCCTTTTGTTTTAGTTTAACTCCTCCTCACTGTGCTTAGAGACTAACGCTTGAGGTAACTGAAGAATTTTAGAATGTAAGGGAAGCCTCCTGGCTGTCTTTTCACTGGTTCTGGTGTTCTGAATACAACCAGCCCAGTTACGTTTTTTTTTAAATCAATTTTTATTGGATTTTTCACATGGCTTTCATTGCTTTGACACTTAGTTGTGTACATGGGTGCTGGGGTTTGAACCCGTGTACTTGCACTTGCTGGGCAAATGCCATAACCACCGAGCCCCCGCTCCAGCCTCCCAGTTATGTTTTTATGCATCTACAAATATACCGAAATAAATCCCACCATTATGTATAATGAATATGCACCAAAAATAATATTTATCATAGAAAAGAAAAACAAAATAGCCCCCAGTCCATTCCTGGGGTTTGACCTCAGGCAACCTGCTGGAGTGAATCCAGCCTGGCTCTTGTGTGCCCTGAGGGGTGTGGGGTGACCTAGATTGGCAAATGGGAAGCAGAGAGCACTGTGGAGTTGCTGGCCTGGAAAACTGGGCACTGGGTCAGCACCTAGATAACTAATTGATAGGAAAGGCTGGGAAGAATCAACCAGATCCATTTTCCTGTAACCTCCCTTCCTGCTGCCAGGGATGTGAAGCTGCCTCTGCCCTTTCTCTCAACGCTGCTGGCCGTTTTCTTCCCTGCATAGGACCAAGGAGGAAGTAGCACCTGGGTCAGCTGCATGGGGGTGAGAAGTAGAGGAAGGTTTGGGCCTCTCTTTCTGCACAAAGAAGCTCATGCCCAGGGAGCTCCCTTCCAGTTTCTTCTTGGCCCAGTTGATGGTAAAGCAGGGAATTGGGTAATTTTCTTTCTGGCAAGGTCCCTGGAATTCCAGTAGGTTAGCACACTTCTAGATCTAGCATAGCATTCACTCCATCTAATCCCTTAGGATGAGCCAGCGCTGAAGAGGATAGCAGCAGCCAGAGTCCCTATTTATTTTTTATTTTTTTATTTTTTATTTTTTTTAAGAGAGAAGGATAGTGAGAGCGAGACAGAGAGGATCAATTTTTATTGAATTTTTCATATGACTTTCATTGCTCTGACACTTAGTTGTGTACGTGGGTGCAGGGGTTTGAACCCGTGTACTTGCTCATGCCGGGCAAGCACTGTAACTGCTGAGCCACCGCTCCAGCCCCCAGGGTCCCTATTTAGCACTGTTAAGCTGTTATTTCATGCTTATTTAATCCATATACAGCCTCCAGTTGGATGACAGAATCTCAATTTAAGACTGAGAACCTGGGGTTGGGGATTTAGGTCAGTGGCAGAGCGCTTGCCTAGCATGCACAAGGCCCTGAGTTCAGTCCTCAGCCCTTAAAAAAAAAAAAGACTGAGAACCTCTGAGAGGTTAGCATCTTCCCCAGTTCACAGAGAGAAAGGGACAGAGCCAGGGTTCAAACCCAAAGCCAACACAGAAGGTGGTAGAATTAAATTCTGAGGAGTATTTCATCTCAAAGGTCGTAGTGCAAGAAAAATGATCCCAGGCAAATGCTACAACCAAAAATGATATTAATTCAATAAGTAGATATTGAGCACCCAGGAATAGGTGGTACCTGCCCCAGCAAATCAGAGGGCATGCTCTCTGGGAAATGTTAACATGGTGAATCCAGAACAGGCAACACTTTGTGCAGAAATTGCAGATCTGAGGGCCTGGGTCAGCATTGCAGTGAGAGAGAACTGAATGGGGCTATTCTAAGAGAGCTTGCTGAAAGAAGGTGTGCAGGTAGGAATCGAAGGAGAGTGGGCCTCAGCTGGCGGAGGGGCAGCATTCCAGGCTGGGGTCAGTGTGAGGCTCTTCAGATTGTGATGCTGGACCACAGCAGGGCAGGCGAGGGTCAGCAAGAGGATGGGACTAGGGAGGGGTAGGTGGGGACCAGAGCCTGTGACTGTCTTCAGCACACAGGGTCATTTTCTTTTAGGAATAGCTAAAAGGACTTTGATCATGCTATTCTGGACATAAACAACTTCAGACTCACAGCCAAACAGGACTCAGGGGTGATGGCTGTAAGGCTGAAAGCAGCTTCCAGACCTTTGCAGTCCCCACTGCTGGGACATGCCAGCTCTGGTCTGTCCTAAGCTAGCAGCTTATGTGGGGGACAGAATATAGTGGCTAAGACTTGACCTGGACTCAGACTATGCCCCTGCAATTACTTTGTGACCTTGAGTTCTTTCCCTCTGTGTGCTAGAGTTGATAATAGTACCCAGAGAGTGGAAGCTGATTCCATTGGGGTGGAGGTAGCAGCAGGCTTAGGCTCTAGTGCAGGGAGAAGGCCTGTCGGGCTGCATTACATGACAGATGGAGCTCATGGAGGGTCCTGGCAGTCCCTGGCACACTGGCTGCCCCCACTCATCCCCTGGGCAGGGCAGGAGTGTTCTCACCAAGCGTACAGTCTGCCTGTGGGCAGCAGGGACGTCCTAGAATAACACAAAGAACACTTGGGAATTACCCAAGCAGTCTCACCAGCAGGGTTGCCCTAAAAAGGAATCCTGCCCCTAGTGGACAGAGGGGCAGGAAGGATTAATAGTTCAGGTAGCATGGTTGCTCTGACCCCAGACCAGGCCTCTCTGGAGCTCTCGACCATTTGCATTAAGTTCCTAACTAGTTCTTCCCACAACATTGATTTGCCTAATGGAAATGGATAGAGTTGTGCCTCCCCTGCACATAAGCTCCCCCAAAATTGAGTTTCCTCTTCAGGCAAGAGAGTGGGTGTCGGAATGGGAGCAGACTGCACGTGACCAGCTTGTGTGTGTATACACGTACAGGCACACCAGAAATGGGGCATCTAGGGATTTATTATGGGCATCCTTTTGCTAGAAATGCCACTGTTTGACTGAGGGGGTACTTAGCTACATTTATAGCCCCTTCCTAATGGCTGCAGGGCCCTTGTCTTGTCTGAGGGTCTGAGACTGCAGCCTCTTAAGTGGGGCAGAGCTACTAATGAGAGGGCTCTGGCCCTGCCCTGGCCCATTGCTGGGGTGGAGAGGGGAGACAGCACTGGGAGCAGCAGTGCCAGCCAGTGTTCCTCACCGGCACAGGAGTTAAACCTAGTGCCAAGATGTGCTATTTTTAATGACAGGGCTAGAGAGGAAGAGAACAGGGTTCCTTGCAGGGCAGTGGGTGGGATGGCAGCAACCTGAGGGAATCCAGGCTGTGGGCCTGGCCCAGTGGGTCAGGAGAGGGCCTGGGCAGGGCTGCCCCTGGCTATGTGAGCTGAGAACAGTGAAGGGGTGGAGGGCAGCAGCCTTGGCCACTAGTAGATGGCTGACCTCAGCTGTACTTGGAACAGTCAGGCAAAATACAGGGATGGACTGCAGCGCAGTGGTTAGATCTAAATATGAAACAGTCCAGGGGATACATGTGGGTTTCAGAATATCAGCAACTCCCCTCCTTGCAGCTGGCATCCTTAAGAGGTCACAACCAGGGGCTGGAGTGGTAGCTGAGTGGTTGGAGTGCTTGCCTGGAATGCTCAAGGGTCAGGGTTCAAATCCCAGCACCACATATACAACTAAATGTTGGGAGAAACAAAAGCCAGATGAATAAAATTGATTCTTTCTTTCTCTCTGCCTCTCTTTAAAAAAAAAAAAGAAAAGAAAAGAAAGAAAAAGAGGTCACAACCAGAAGAGACCATCAGGCTAGGGAGAAATGTTAGCATGGGAACCAGGGACTCTAGACCTCTAACCAGAGTCCAGAACTACATCTCACCCCAAGAGGCAGCCACTTGAACCCTCTGAAACAGAATTGTTCTCCTGGTCTACTACTGGTATTTGGGAATGGGAGCCTCGGCTCAGGGGCTGATAACGTAGCCCCAAGAACAATGCTGTCAGAGGCCTGGCCGGGCCTCAACCTTTTTTTCGGAACCTCTGCTCTGCTGTCTTCTGCTTTGCCCTCTGGCAGGTCCTTTGAAAGGCACCACCATGGTGTTTGGGAGGATCTAGTGAGAGCCTGTGTGTTGTGCTGATGGGTGTCTGAGGTATGACCAGGAACTACATTCCATCCTCCTCGGGCCCCTCAGAGGATCAGGGTGTTAAGGAATCTGCAAGAAAATGCTCTGTCAATCATATGCATGGGGTGGTGTTGTAGTTTTGTGTCCCCTTACTACCTGCTCAGGGGGAGACCCCAACTCCTCCTGTCCCCTCATGCTTATCCCCACCCCTGGACTGCATGGTTCCCAAACCAGAGTTTGTCCTCAGATCACTTGACCCTCTCTCCCCAGGGCTGCCCACTCTCCTGATGCCCTTCAGAAGCCTCCTGGGGCCCTTCTGCCCCCGACTTGCCTACTCTACCTCCAGGCTTTTCCAGCCCGTGGAACATGAAGAACCTGTTTCTTGGGTACTCGTTATTTGGATAATAGCTACTTTTTTTTTTTTTTTTTTTTTTTTTTTTTTTTTTTTTTTTTACTTTTTGTTGTTGTTGTTGTTGTTCTGGGAATTGAACCCAGGGATCCCTCTACCACTGAGCCACATCCCTAACCCTTTTTATGTTTTGAGATAGGATCTCACTAAATTGCTTAGAACCTCACTAAGTTGCTGAGAATGCCCTCAATTTTGCAATCCTCCTGCCTCAGCCTTCTGAGTCCCTGGGATTATAGGCGTGCACCACCATGCCTGGCTCAGTAGCTAATGCTTTTATAGCTTACCAATGCCACAGCAGTCACAATAGTTTTGGTGATCTCCAAGGTCCTTTTCCCATATTGCTGCCAAACCCCATCCCACGAGCCCACCTGCTCTTTAGCTAAGTGTCTTCACGTCCCACTTCAGCTAGTGCAGCCATGTGCTCTTGCAGTCACCAAGGCAGGTAGTAAAACAAGACTTTCATTTTCTCACAGTGCAGATGGTCTAGAGGCGGCATTTCAGGGCCAGTGCTGCAGTGGCCAGGCTCCTTCTAACTTCCTCCAGGATTATGTCACATGAACGTTTTTTTAAAAATATCAATTTTATTTAGTTTTTCATGTGGCTTTCATTGTTCCACCACTTTGCTGTGTACATGGTGCTGGGGTTTGAACCCAGGTCCTTGCACATGCCAGGAAAGCACTGTGACCACTGAGCCACCGCTCCAGCCCCTCACATGAACATTTTAGCCGCAAAAGAACCTGGGGTCCCTTGTTCCCTGCCGACATTTCTCCCTAACCTGAGTTGTTGTCTCTTCTCGTTCTCCCCTCCTTCCCCTTTCAACCTGTGTCTCCTGCTCCCAGAAGTATTCTGCTTAGATCTGCTGCTCCTCTGGGCACAGTATTCCTGGGCCAGGCAGGAAGCAGGGAAGGGTAGAAGTTTGTCTCTTTTATTAGGAAAGAATAGCCTTTTCAGAAGGGCCTCCCAGTAGATTTCTGCCTACAAATTATTGGCCAGGATTATATCACATGAACACCGTAGCCACAGAAGAGCTTAGGAATTGATTGTGTAGCCAGGCACATTGTTGATGCAAAGAAGACTGGGACTCAGCAAGAAAGAAAGGGAGTGGAACCAGAGAGACAAGTAGGAGTGACTGCCCTGCAGTCCTATAGCAAGAGCCACATGGGATGGGCCCCTGCTGCTCGGCTCTGGGGATGGGTGCCAGGGCCGTGCGGTGGCTTCCAGTGGCCAGGTCTGTTCAGTTGTCAAGAGAAGCCAGAAAGCCAGATTTGAAAAAGTTTTGTGTTATAGCAAAGTTGCAGGGAGTGAAGAGTTCCATGTCCCCTTCACCCAGTCTCCTCTTATGGTAACGTCTTACAGAGAAGAACACTGGCGCAGAGCTGTTAACTAAATGAAGCAGACTGTTTGGAACTTCAGTTTTGCCATCTCCATCTTCCTGTTCCAGAATCCAGTCTAGGATCCCATATTACCTTTAGTTATGTCTCCATAGCCCACTCCTTGTCTGTGAGACTTTCCCTTAGTGACTTCTATAAGTTATCCCACTCTGCCATAATATTTGGAAAGTATACACTCTCCTTATGGTATCTTAGTAGTTAATTGAATTTTTCCATGTATATTTGACTAGACTATGATTTAAGTTAATCAGTGTCTCTGCTTGGTTTCTGTGGTGCTGGGGTTTGAACGGCTGGGCAAGTGCCATAACTGCTGAGCCACCGCTCCAGCCCACATTCCTGGAATTTTAAAGTTATAAGTTTCAAAAGGCACAGTGAAAAATCTCTCTCCCATAGTGACCCGGAAACTCAGTCTCCCTACATCCAGGCAGTTGTTGTCCCCAGCGTCTTGCATAGCCTTCCAGAGCTGTTCTTCCAGAGCAAATGCATTCCTTGTATCTTGTTAACTCTTCGTTTCATTCTGAATATTATTCTCTTCACTTCTGTCTTAGAGATATGTCCATATTAACCCATAATCAGCTTTATTCTTGCTGGATGTGCTGTAACTTCAGCTATTCAGGAGACTGAGGCAGGAGGTTTCCAAGTTTGAGGTCATCCTGGGCAACTTAATGAGACCCTCTCTCAAAATAAAGTAAAAAAGGCTGATGTAGATCAGTGGTAGAGCACCCGGGATTCAGTCCTCAGTGCCTCAAAAACAACCAACCAAAAAACCCAACTTCATTCTTGTCTGTGGCTGCATAGAATTCCATGTCATAATTTATTCAGTAAGTCCCATGTTAATAGAAATTTTAGCTTGTTTTCTACCCCTTACTAATCCAATAATTCTATAAATAACCTTGTACTAATACTTGTACTAATCTTTTCACTTATGTGCCGTTAACTATAGGAAACAACATAGAATGGGTATTTCTGAGTCAAGGCGTATGTGCACTTGTAATTTAGACCCTTAGGCCAACTACCCTGTATAAAGGTGTACTAGTTTACCTTTCTACAAAGAAAGAACATGCTCAGCAGCACTGTGTTTTGGGGTGTTTTGTTTTGCAGTGCTGGAAATCGAACCCAGGACCTCATGTGTGCTAGGCAAGTGCTACACCACGGAACCACACCAGCAGCATCTTTTTTTTTTTTTTTTTAAAGAAAGAGGGGACAGCTAGAGAGAGAGAAAGAGAGAAGCAATTTTATTTAGTTTTTCATGTGACTTTTATTCCTCGGACACTTTGTTGGGTATGTGTTGCTGAGGTTTGAACTTGCGTACTTGCGCATGCCAGGCAAGCGCCGTAACTGCTGAGCCTCCGCTCCAGCCCATCACCAGCATCTTAACATGTTTTTTTTGTTGTTGTTTGTTTGTTTTCAGGGCGGAGGACTGAACTGGAACTCGGGGCCTTGCATGTGCTAGGGAAGAGCTCTGCCACTGAGCTAAATCCCCAAGCCCTGTTGTTGGTTTTTTAAAAGAAAATGGGACAGTCAGAGAGAGAGAGAAACAATTTTTATTTAATTTTTCATGTGGCTTTCATTGCTCCGAGACTCCATTGTGTACATGGTGCTGGGGTTTGAACTCGTACTCCCGCAGTACTCGCGCATGCCGGGAAGCACTGTAACCGCTGAGCCACCACTCCAGCCCCATCTTAACATGTTTTAATCTGATTGTTTAAAAAAGAAAAAAAAGTATGTCAGTGTTGTTTTAATTTGCATTTGTTCTGAGTAATTTTGAGCATCTTTTCATATGTTTAAGAGCCAAATGTATACCTCTTATATGAACTATTTTCTGCTGGATTGCTGGTTTGTTCGTTATTAATTTGTGTGAACTATTAGGGACTTCAGCCTTTTGTCTAAGGAAATTTTCAGATATTTTTCTTAGGTTATTTTATTAGTTGTAGATGAACAGAATGCCATTATTAATTTTTATGTGGTGCTAAGGATCAAACCCAACGTCCCTCAGGTGCTAGGCAAGCGCTCTGCTGCTGAGCTACAACCCAAGCCCCTCAGGTTATTTTGTCTGGGGTTTTTTCTTATGGCTGTTATCAAATAGAAAATTTATATTTTATGTAATCAAACATTAATCTTATGATCTTTATGGGTTTAATATTATGATTAGCTCTTCTTCGCCTCAATATATATATAATTTATATATTATCACATAGTTTCTTTTCTTCTCGCTACTAGGGATTGAACCCAAGGGACTCTTTACTATTGAGCTACATCCTCAGCCCTTTTTATTTTGAGACAGGCCTCTCTGAGTTGCAGAGACTGGCCTCAGACTTGTGATCTGCCTGCCTCAGCCTCCAGAGAAGCTGGGATTATAGGTGTATGCCACTGCACCCAGCATCGTTTGTACCTTCTTCATCCTGTGACCTTGAATCTCTTCTTTCTGTCCATCATCCTGCCCAGGTTTCCTCTTGAATCTTCATACAGTCTTTCTCTGTTGACCTCTCTGCCCACAAACTCTGCATGGCCTTGCTACCTTCTCAAGCTAGCATCCTATTGTACATTTCTTTCCCTGACATATTTGCCCCCAAATTAGTCTCCATTCACTGTATCCCAGCTTCCTTATTACCCCATGTTCTACCCTCCCAACCATTGGACTGAAACTTGCCTCAGAAGGTCATTGATGACCTTGCAGTTGCCAAATCCAGTGTCTGTTTGCCAGGTGATCGCCTTAAATATCCATAGCATTTGAAATGGCTGAGACATACAGCTGCCCCAAGTCTCCTATCTCTGCCTATTGCCCCATTGCCTGCCTGGCACCTCATTTTCTTCCCTTGACATGTAGCTTGGTGAACTGTATCTTTTCCTGTGATTGTCACATCAACAAAGATGTGACATATCTACAGGTCCCTAACTCCCCAGTTCCAACCACATACGCTCTGAATATCCAAACTGCCTCTAGGAGACGAAGAGGTTACTGTGCAAGTCCAAGCAAGAAAGGCCTGAGAGAGAAGAGTGGGTGGAGTTAAAATGCAGTTAGGGATCTGGAATGGTGGCTCAGCGGTCGCAGCGCTTGCGGATATGCTTGAGGAGCCAGCACCACATACACAGCTAAGTGTTGCAGTAACAAAGGCCAGATGAAAAAATAAATAAAAATTGATTCTCATTCTTTTTCTCGCTCTCTTGAAAAAAAAAACAAAAAAACAAAAAGGGACTGTTACAACTGTTACCGGCTGAAGTTGCTTTGCTATAGAGCAGTGGTCTCAAGGCTACACTTTACAATCACCAGGACAATTAAAACAGTAAAATCTCAGTGTCCAAGCTGTCCCCCAAACCAAACCAACCAAATGAGAATTTCAAGGGATGGACCCAAACATCTCTATTTTTTAAAGCTCCTCAGTGACTCCAGTGTACGATGAAGTTGCCAGGCCTAGAATCAGGTAAGATGGGGAGAAGTCTCAGATCACCCGCTGATTCTGGCTTCAATGAGTGGGTAGGTATGTGGGTCACCAAAGTAGGGATTCCAAGGAGGCCAGTGTGGTGGCTCAGCAGTTGGAGCGCTAGCCTGGCATGTGTGAGATCCTGGGTTCAAATCCCAGCATTACATACACAATTAAGTGTCGGAGAAACAAAGGCCAGATGAAAAAAATAAACAGAATTGATTCTCTCTCTTAAAAACAAAACAAACAAACAAACAAAAACAAGTAGGGATTCCTGGAGGATGGGCAGTTTGGGGATAAGAGGGAGGGTTCTTTTGGGTAGATTGAGATGGACCTGCCTGTGGCATTCTAAGAGAATGGTTCCAGAGATGCCTAAGTCTCCCGAAGGCAGATCTTCCCCACAGCCTCCTCCCAAGGCCTGCTCTGCTGTGTGTGTGTCTCTGCTGCTCTCACAGTGCCTCCTGATCTCGCCACCTCCACTGATGCATTTGTGAACAACATTTTCCTTCTGGGGGTTGAAGCTGCCTCCTCCTGAGTGATGTGGACACAGGATCACATCCGCTGACCCACCTGAGAAAGACCCCAGGGCAGAGCACATCCGCTCTGACCTGTGAGCTCTGCTACTGAGGATCTGGTTGTAGGTAGATGTCAAGTGTGAGTGGAAGCCAAGCACAGCAGGAGTTCATGTCTTTTCTGCCACTGAGCAGAAACAGGAAGGATGGGACCCACTGCCTTCAAGACCAGTGGCTCAGGACAGCAGCGATGCTTGGCCTGAGTGCTGTGGGAGCAGGCTGGAGGTTAGGAAGTGTGATGGGTATCAGGATCTCCAGGGGGGCTAGAGAGTTGGGAAAAGCCCCTGAAGGCATTGACATGGCTCCTAGAGACTCAGGCTCAAAGAGCAAGATGTTACAGAAGAGGCCGGGGAAGGTGGCACAGTAGTGTGTCACCTCTCTGGTTAGTGAAAACTGCTCTCAACCTACCAGCCTTTTGTCAGTGGGCAAGGATGCGAGGACAAGTTACTCTGCCATATAAGGAGTAGGGACCCTGGGATAAGCACAACAGGGACTGAGGGACTTGAAGGCTTCCAGGTGGCCTTCAGGCATGCCTCACCTGCCACTCCCTTCATCACTGCCTCCCTCAACTTCTTCCTGGCTCCTCTCTGTCCAGGCTGACAGGAACGGTCCTGAAGAGGTCCATCTGCGCTCAGACCCAGATGATGCCAGAGCTATGACCAGGCCTGCAGGCGTGGCACCGAGGGGAGATCAGCCATGGAGCAGCCACAGGAGGAGACCCCTGAGGTCCGGGAAGAGGAGGAGAAAGAGGAAGTGGCAGAGGCTGAAGGAGCCCCAGAACTCAATGGGGGACCAGAGCTTATACTTCCTTCCAGCAGCTACACAGGTGAGGAAAAGGGGTGGTCAGGGACACAGGGTAGGGGGCAGAGCCAGGTGGAGCAGGGATCCTGGCCCTTAGCAAACAACATCATGTGGGTGCAGAACAGCAGAATGGTGAGCACTGGAGCCAGGCAGCCCAGGTTCATGCCCCTCATTGCTGCTCACCAGCTGTAGGGCCTTGTGCATGTTGCTCCTCTTTCTAGAAAACAGGGATATAGGCAATGTGGACATGGACTTTTGCAAGAATTAAGCAAGCAAGCACATGTAACACATGTCCTCATTGCTATTGTCCCACCACTGCTGCCACAGGGCATCCAGGGCCAATCTGCATTACAGTGCACTAGAAGGATCGATTGTACCTATGATTGTTATGATCCGTGGAAACACACGACCCACTTCATGGTGCTAATTGTATGCTTCACTGATGAGCTGCATTGTGGTCAGACGAGAGTACTAAGCAGTTGGAATGGATGACTCTAATTAATGTCACTTTTGTGCAGCCAATTTCAGCTTCTCTTGTCTTGCTTGTTCACTTTATTGATTCACTGTCAGGTGGCCCGTACTGTCCTATCATTATCGTCATCCTCATGCCCTGTCCACCTTCAAGGGCACCCAGAATCCACCCTTCAACCCTGGCTCGCCCTGCTGCTCAGCACCTCCCATTCCCCGCCTGTCTCCTTGCCTGAGTGTGAGTGCACAAGACCAGCAGGTGCAGCTGATCCTCACTCCCTTCCCACAGAGGGAACACAGGGGTGCTGCTGGGAGGGGACACCTGTCCCTGCTGCTGTCCTCAGGGGATGGGCTCTGAACCCCTGCATCTGTGTGGGGCAGGAGGAGAGATGGGCCTGAGTTTAGGCGGCAGGGCTGTGGAGGTAGGACAGGCTCCTGCCTGATCCTGCAGTCAAGAGGGTCCTAAATCCTTGAACCATACCACCTTGAACCTGGAAAGCAGGTTTCTTCTTCAGGGAACAGGGTACAGTGGGCTGGAGTGAAAAGAGAGCTATCATTCAGTCCTGATCCACCCAGACACCAGGAGTGCCAACGTAGAGATGATGTGATATGAGGCCAAAGAGACAACACCCCAAAACCAGAGCAGCCCACTTTCTATGTGTTAGCTGATGTCTGGGGTGGCTGTGGAGACCCCACCTTCTCAGGAGAGAGGAATATGTGCCCACGGTTGATAATTCAGTCAGCACTATCACATGCCCTTCTGAACTTGAGAAAGCAGAAGGAAGACAGTGAGGACTGAGAGTGAGCCAGCGATGTCTCAGGATTCCAAAGAAGAGTGAGCAGCGAAGAGAAGGGCCTGGGCAGATGTCCTTGTGGAGACCAATATCAAATACTGTTGTTCACATGGAGGCCAAAGCCCAGTGGCTGCGAGTGGAGGCAGGCGAGGCAGGTGGGCCATTAGTGTCTGAGGCAGCTTTCCTGGTGGTATTTGGGGCATGGGAAGGTGTCTGGGGTAGGTTCTATGTAGAGCATTGTGTTCAGTAGCTCCCATTCATCATAAAGGGATGAGGTGGGGTAGGATGCCTTCTCATTCAGAAATTGAAGCAGGAGGGGGCTATTGCACATGATCACCGTGTGTTAAAGCCATAGTCTACAGAAAGTTCCCACAAATTCTAGGACACAGCAAAAAATCAAAACAGGTAAGACCATCCTCAGTTACAAAGAGCCAGAAAACATAAAACATTTTAGTTTAACCAGTGATCAAAGAAGTCATCTGAAGATGAGATGTCACTTAGTCTGTGAGACTGGTGTAGGGGACTATGTGGTCATTGTAGGCCAGGGGGTGAGAACTGGCCTTCCAGCCACTGAGGGCGGCAGGGCAGTGTGGGTGTGCATTTCTTTTACCCCGTAGTCCCACCTCTGGGAAGGTACTCTGTGTAAATACCTGCTCAGCATGCACAGAGATGTCCCCAGCAGCACTGCTCAGAGAGCAGAACCGGGAAGGCACCATCTGGGGGACTTGCTTATGTAAGCTGTGCTGAGCCACACAGGGGGTGCTCTGCAGTCATTAAAAAGAAGTAGGTGTGTGTATACACACAGGGAGATGAGGTCCTGACAAACTGGGGGATCTCATTGCTTGAAAGTCTTTAGGGGTTGTAGAAGGAGCCAGAAGCGTGTGCACTGAAGGGCAGTGTCCCGGGTGGGTGGGATTGTCATCAGATACTACACACCCCTGCGTGTTTTTCTCAACAAGTCTGCTCTACTTTCATAATTCAAAAAGCACTTGTGCTGCTTTTCTTCAGAAGGTTAAAATAAATTAATTTCAATAAGACTGCTGGCAGATGAGCGTCTTGGACAAAGCCTCCTCCTATGTTAGTGCTGGAGGGCTTTTTTTTTTTTTTTTAAAGGGAGAAAGGGAGAGGGATGGTGAGAGAGAGAGAAAAGAATCAATTTTATTTAGCTATTAACATGGCTTTTGTTGCTCTGACACTGTTTTATATGTGGTGCTGGAGTTTGAACCTGGGTCCTTGCACATGCCAGGTGAGCGCTGTAACCGCTGAGCCACCACTCCAGCCCCGCTGGAGGGCTTTGACAGTACGCAAACCAGAGCAGGAAGCCCAGGTCTGCCACTGTGAGTTAGGCCCTTGCCAGCACCTTCGTTTCTGCCAGTCTTAGTCTCCTCACCACTTATGGTTACATCCTGTCAACCCCCAGGCCCGGCCAGGTGGGCATTAACAGTGTATCTGACCCACTGCAGTCCTTGGCACCTGCTGGTTCCTGCCCCGTCCCTGTGAATCTATGACATTGACCCCAGAGTTCCCTCAGGGACCCATAAAGAACTCAACAGTAGGAAACCTTCAGTCTGCTTCATCTCTAACACCCCACAAAGCTGCATCTGTGTATCCCTGTACTAAATTCAACACCTGCCAAACATCCTCACCTCAGTGAAGCAGGCAGGACAGGCCTCACCATTAATACCCAGCAGTGGGAAAACTGAGGTTGCCAGGAATTCACTTGCCCAGTGTCCCCCAGCTGCACAGAGATGGAAGCAGCTGGAGCTGGTGCTCATACCCTCTCTGTCCTCGTCTCCTCCTGATGCACCTCTAAGCATCCATCCGATGCACCTCTAAGCAAGGAGAAGAGAGAGCATCTTTCCTCCTGGCCTCAGCAAGTACCTGATGGTGTCCAGGCAGGGTCAGGTACTGTGAAGAACAAGGATAAGTGCCTTTCCTGGAGGAGCTCACAGTGCAGGCACACAGGACAGCAGAAGGAAGAAGGCTTCTTGGTACCCCAGCCTCAGATTCCTGCAGGATTTACCCTGACTTCAGTAGCTAAAGGGTGCCTGTTTTCCTGTGGGCTCTGCCAGCAAAGTAAATAGATGGGGCTGGCCCCTCCTGGCTGCCCTCACAGCTGTGACAAAAGCACGCCTCCAGTGACAGAGACTAGATGTGCAGGAGAGATCTCAGCTGCACATAAATTGTGGGAATAAGGTCAATAGTGTCTATTTGCTGAACTTGTAATCAAAGATGGTGAAACTGATACTTCACTCTCTGGTGATGGGACCCGTGTTTACACTGAGTCCAAACAGTGTTTACACTGAGTCCAAACAGTCGGGTAATGTCCTCCTCGCAGTGACCTGTCTTGATGTTTATCATAATAGCAATATTGTTTAGTAGAAATGAATATGTGTACGTGGGTAGTATTAGAACACCGAGGCAAGAGCTCAGCTCCAGGAGTTGCATGTTCCTGGTTATAATTCTTGCTCTGCAACATATTAGAGTTCTCCAGAGAAAACAGAACCAATAGGGGTGTGTGTGCATGCATATGTGTAGAGATGTGCATTTTAAGAATTTGCTCACACAGTTGCGGGATGTCTGGTCCAGATTCTGCACGGAACTGGTGGCCCAGGGAGGTTGCTGTTCCATCTCAGACAGAAGACATTGTGGAGGCTGGTCCCCTCTTCTTGAGAGGGAGGGTGCACAGTCTTGTTTCTTAAAGCCTTCAACTGTGGAATGAGGCTCATTCACATTATAAAACGTAATCTGCTTTACTCAGAGTCTCCTGATTAAATGTTAATCATATCTTTAAAAATACCTTCCTGGCAAGATCTCCACTGGTGTTTGAATCAAAAACTGGGTGTCGTAGCACAGACAAGTTGACGCACAAAACCACTGCTGTCTCAGATGCCTCACCTGTAAAGTAGGAGTGAGAAGACCTTACTTGAGCTGGGTGTGGTGGCACACGCCTGTAATCCTAGTGGCTCAGGAGGCCAAGGCAGGAGGACCACAAATTCAGAGCCAGCCTCAGCAACTTGGGGAGGCCTGAAACAACTTAGCAAGACCCTATCTCAAAATAAAAAATAAAAAGAGCCAAGAATGCGGCTCAGTGGTTAAATGCCACTAGATCAAATGCCAGTACAAAAAAAAAAAAAAAAAGCCCCCCCTTTATTCTAAATTGGGTGCTCCAAACTATGCTATTTCATGAAAAAAATTTGATTTGCTTTCACATTTAGATCAATACTTCCTTGCTTTTTGTCCTATAGTTATTACTTGACTTTGATTTTTCTCTGTAATAATTCCCTAACATTCATTTTTCATGAAGATGGAAATTAAAATCTATCTTCTGCATCGAACATACGCACTGTGATAATACTAAGCCATCTAATCCCGGTATTTAGTGCCTTTGTGGTTAGCATCAGAAATCCGTGGATTCATTGGAACTAACACTACCTACTTTTACTTGGGTATATAACAAAAAAAATGTTCAGGATTATATTTCACATTTCCACATGGAATAGTTGTGTGTTCATGTTCTTTGGTAACTTTGTTTCTTTTGCTTTTTGTCCTAAGTGTGCTTTCTTCCCCTCTGTTGCTTACACCAGTCTGTTTCCTTAGACTTAGTCCCCCTCTTACTTGAAAAGTTGTTGTGAGGCTTTATATGAGATGAATAAATGTGAAGTGCCCAATAAAGTGCCTGGCGCACAGTAGGCGTGCACTAATAAAGAAGGCACTTTGGGGCTGGAGAAGTGGCTCAGTGGTAGAGCACTTGCTGGCGTGCTCAAGGTCCTGGGTTCAGTCCCCAGCACCACATATACAAATAAATAAAGGAAGGGAAAAAAATTACTCTCTAAAAAAAAAAAGAAGAAGAAGAAGAAGAAGCCGGCACTATTGGTGCATACACCCAGCCTTTATGAGTCAGGTTTAGAGTATGACCCAGCCCCATCATGCATTAGGCAGGTGACCTTGGGTGGATTCTTTCACCTCACCCAGGCTTAACTTCGTCATCTGGGGCTGATACTGTCTTCAAGGTGATAGTGAAATGAGCATGAAGACACTAACAGCTTGGTACTTAGTGGGGGCCTGGCAGATGTTTGGGAGGTCAGCGGTCAGGCCAGCCAGAGTATAGCTCAAGAGAATGTTCAGAGGCAGACCTCAGGGCCCAGATGATGGGCAAGTGCACATCCTCCACACAGTGGAAGGGAGGCTGAGGAGAGGTGGGATGGGGGTGCAGTGAGAGGGCTGTGTTAGCTTTCCATCACTGTGACAAAATACCTGAGATAATCAATTTAAAAAGAAGAAAGGCCTTTTTTAGCTTGCAGTTTTAGAGGTTCCAGCCCATGGTTGGTTGGCCCCATTGCTTTTGGCCAGTAGTATGACAAAAGAGTGCATGGATGGAAAGAGCTGCTCACCTCAAGGGGGCCTAGAAGCAAAGAGAGAAAGAGGAGGGTCCAGGATCCCAATATTCCCCTCAAGGGCACACCCTAGTGACCTAACTTCCTTCCATTAGGCCCCACCTTCTAAATGTTCCACCGCTTCACAGTGGCCAGGGACCAAGCCGTCAACACCTGGGCCTTTGGAAGACATTCAAGATCCAGACTATAGCGAGGACTCTGACTGGGGCTGAATGGGAAAGCAGCGTGCAGGCAGACAGCCCCAGCATAGAGAGCCCAGCTTCACTTCCACCCAGGGGGCCCAAGGGGCATGAGGCAGACTCCCGGGATGAAGGAGGGCCTCTAGGAATCCCAGCACATGTCTGGTCAGTTCACCGGGAAGAGATGGGCCATCAGAGCCTGGGCCCTAGAATGGGGAGAATTCTGCCATCGCTATTTTTAGGCAACATGTGATGGTGATTTGGGGACGAACTCTAAGCCAAGTGGTCAGTCAGAAAGAAAGAGAACTTTTATTTTGGAAAAACCCACCCATAAACTATGACTTGTTCAGTATTCCCAGTACACATGCACTCCACTCTGCCCCAGCCCAGCCCTCATCTCTCCTGCTTCTCTTGGCTTATGTATCAGTTATCAGTGGTTTCATTCTGCTAAATAGGCAGGGCACCCTCACCCCATCTTCCTGGCTGCTCTTGAGTTATGACCATTCACCACCTAGAGCAGGATGTCCGCCAGGGGCCCCTCATTGCCCTGGGCCTGTTTTTCCCTGCCTAGTTAGTACTAGTTCCCAACTTGGACCCCTCTGGGTCTCTCCTTACAAGTCAGAGCTCTACAGACCTCAGCATCATGGCTTCTTCTAGGCTTCCCAGAATTTTTTTTTTTTTTTTTTTTTTTTTGGTACCAGGGATTGAACCCAGGGTCACTTAACCACTGAGCCACATCCTTTATATATATATATATATATATATTTTTTTTTTTATTAGTTGAATACGGACTTACAATTGAGGGGGAATCATTATCAAACAATCAAGAACAAATGTGTATTTACATAGTTAGCCAAGGTTGATGCCATGTCATGATTCCCCCTTGGGTTCCCCACGGTTCTATGTTTCCCCCAAAACAACCCCTGCATTAAATGGACTTCTCGTGGAGGTTGGAGATCTCCTTCTGAGTTGATTCCCCCATACTCCCTCCCTCCAGTCTCCTTGATATCTTTCCTAATCCCTCTCCCTCCCTGTCACCCTCCCTACGTCTCCAGGTATCCTAGGCAAGGTTCCCCATGTTTGTGTAAAAATTCATACATGTTGAGATTATTATGAGCTTAGCCATCTAACATACTGTTTCCAGGTGTATTCTAGCTTCCACAAAGGAGAGAAAACATTCGGCCCTTGAGTCTCTGAGATTGGGATACTTCACTTAGCTTAAAAAAAAAACAGTGATTAGATGCCATGAAGTAGGTGGCAATGCCTTAATCCTATGCCTGTTGTCAGGCCTGAGGGCCTCTTCCATCCTTGTCAAGGGGAGTGCTAACCTTCTCTCCTTTCATACAACACTTTTATATTTTATTTTGAGACAGGGTCTTGCTAAGTTGTTTGCTTCACGAAATTGGCTGAGGCTGGCTTTGAACTTGTGATCCTCCTGCCTCAGCCTCCCCATCTGCTGGGTTTATAGGCCTGCGTCACCATGACTGGCTTCCTGGAGCTCTTGACACTCCTGAACCAGAGGCCAGAGCAGGGCAGGAGAGACAAGAGGAGAGAGCCTGGTCCAGGGCCTCGTGTGGAGAGGCCCTGCCTGCATGGGCACACAGTCTGGAGACTGCAGGGTGGCAGCTTACTAGTAAGCACTGTCCCAAAAACTGACATTTATGCATCATGTGTACGTTCTAAGCGTTTTCTCTTTGTTAACTCCATCTTGCCTCACCATGACTCTCTGAGATGCCATTGCCATCTCCACTTTACAAAGGAGGAAACCAATGCTCGAGAGCCAGAGCTGAGATTTGAGCCCAGGACACTTGGCTTTTACCTTGGGACTGCTGCCTGAGGTTGCAGTGGAACTGGGATTTGACCTTGGGCCTTGAGGTTCCTGAGTTGTGTTCTTGCCCACTATGCCTACTGTTTCTGAACACTTAGAGGCCAACTTGGAGGTGGTCCAGAGTCTTCACCCTTTTTTTTTTTTAAAGAGAGAGGGAGGGGTTGGGGATTTAGCTCAGTGTAGAGTACTTGCCTAGCATGCACAAGACCCCAAGTTCGGTCCTCAGCCCTAAAAAAAATAAAAATAAATAAAGAGAGAGGGACAGTGAGAGAGACAGAGAAAGAGAGAAACAACTTTATTTAGTTTTTCACATGGCCTTAGTTGCTCCAACACTCAGTCGTGTACGTGGTGCTGGGGTTTGAACCCGGGTCCTTGTGCTTGCCAGGCAAGCGCCAAAACCGCTGAGCCATCGCTCCAGCCCCAGAGTCTTCACCTTTGAGCCCAAAGTGGAGTGCAGCCACCTGCCCTGACAGTGACATGCATGGGTTATGGCTCCTTCTAAGATCCCAAACCACTCACCTGCCATTGCTACCCTTTATCATGATGTATTCTAGTTCTCATTTTTTGAGACAGGGTCTCGCTAAGTTTCTGAAGCTAGCGATTCTTGTATCTCAGCCTCCTGAGTCACTGGGTTACAGGAAGGTACCACCACATCCAGCTATTCCAGTTTGCTTATCTCTTCCACAGCAATTTGAGGGTAGGGTCTTGTCCTGCCCTGTATACAGCAGGTGCTCATCAGATGTCTGTTGATGAACAGAAAAGGCAACATTGCCACATGCAAGGCCAACAGCAACCCAGAGCTCAAACACCTGCTGAGGCTCCAGAGCCACGGAGGGGAGGAGGAGGGGACCACTAAGAGATTAGACTAAAGCACAGTGGTTGGTCACTTGGACAAGACACAGTGGTGGATGTGGCTCTGAGATGCAGAGGACTGCAGCAGGTGCAGAGCCACAAAAACAACGCTGATTACAAGGACTGAATCAGAGGAGGAAGTGCCAGGAGTGCTGCGCCAGCACCTGAGCAGACCTCTGCAAAGGCTTTGATTGCATGCTATCTCTCAGTCTCCCAACCAGTGCTGACTTTTATTGTCCTTGTTCTAAGGCCTCCAGGAGTGGCAAGTCTTGCCCAGCCCCACGAGCCCGTCTGGCTGAGGCCAAGACCCCAGGCAGCTTGAGTACTGCTGTTTGCCCCAGAGCTATGGGACCTGCCATGTGTCCAGCACCCTACTCAGTTCTTGGAGCCGTGTAGCAGCACCTGCCCTTGTGGTGCTTACATCTAGTGGGTGGTGCCCAGAGGGAACAAATGGGCATGGGCTCGGCAGGTGGTAGTGAAGGCTGAGAGGACACAGGTGCTTCACGTGCCCAGAGCACCTCGCCTGAGAGATCAAGGGGCCCATTCGCCCCACCTGGGAGTAGGGGAGCTGCTGTACCCCTTAGAGTAACCAAAGTTGGTCTCCCTACCGTGCTCCTGATTTGGGAATTTGGCACCTGCCTTCAAGGAGGTGGCTCGGCCATCCCAAGAGAGAATAGAGACTGGAAGACCAACAAGAGAGAGGCAGGACAGACAGTACTGGGGGCCAAGAAATCAGCACTGGACTGGGAGTCAGGAGATCGAGGCCCAGCTCAGGTCCCCTTTCCGCTCATTCCACTGAGTGTCTGAAGGGGAGATTCAGAAGAGACTCACAGCTTCTTACTGCCTCATCTGACAGCACATCTATCCTGAAACCAAAGCCACAGCCAACTGCTTTCCTTGCCTACATTCCGAACACCATGGTTCAGACATTCGTATGCTGATAGAAATCCTGGACGCAGCACAGTGCTCAATCAATGTGCCTGACGCCTGTGCTTCTCGCATCAAGCAAGCACCTCTGTGGGGGTAAATTTGAGGTTCTCTCCACTTCCCCAGCTTGGAGATTGAACCCAGGGGCACTCCGCACTAAGCTCTGTCCCTGGCCCTTTCATTTTTCATTTTGAGACAGAGTTTCAGTAAATGGCCTAGATGGGCCTTGATGCTCCTAGCTCAATCTGGAGGAGCTGGGATCACGGGCCCCTATGCCTGGCCAGTTGGAGGTTGTTGGAATATCCATAAATAAATAGAACTTCCTGGGGGCAGAGGTCTGCACCTCCACACAACACTCATATTCCACAACACTCCACACAACCCCAGCAGTTAGATAGCTGCTTCCCAAGGACCAGCTGAAGATTCTCAGTCCCCTTCCTCTCAAAGCTCAGCCAGCCCCCACGCCCTTTTCTCCTAGTGGTTGAGTTCAGTATGGGAAGGCTCTGACTGCGCTGTGTCCTGGACATATGTCATGTGTCAGCTCTGGGGAAACGCTTTGGAGACTTTGCCCCGTCCTCCCAGAGAAGCCGTCTTTAACCCTGTGCTCCAGGTAAAGAAACTGGTCCTCAAAAGGTTCCTCCCAGGGACACACAGCTCTGAAGTGACTGAGCCCAGTGCTTGGGGGCTCATGGCACCTAGGCCTGGCTGGCATAGTGTAAAGCTGCCCCTCTGTCCTTTGTCCACAGACCTCTCCCAGAGCTCCTCACCACCCTCGCTTCTGGACCAGCTACAGATGGGCTGTGATGGGGCCTCAGGTGGCAGCCTCAACATGGAGTGCCGAGTGTGCGGGGACAAGGCCTCAGGCTTCCACTATGGCGTTCATGCATGTGAGGGGTGCAAGGTATGAACTGGGGGACCATCGGGGCTGTGGTTATGTGACAAGTTGACCTACATCATGGGTTTTCCATGCCTCAGAGCAGGACTCTGAAAACTCCTACTGCCGAAACCTGTTGGGCCTTTTCTGTCTGAGCTCTGGACCCTGCAGGAGAGGTGGGGGTTCCTTGCCAGGCCTGTTCTGCTGGGCATCTGCAGTGTCAACCCAGCTACTTGGGCTCTGTGGGTAGCTGGAGCCCCCTGGGGACCAGGCTTCAGAAGGCAAGTAGGACAGAATGTAGACAGAATACCAGCCTTGGGCCACATGGTCTTCCTATCTGAGTTCAGGATTTCTCAAGGCTTAAAGAACTTTTTGAGCTGGACGTGGTACCTGAGCAGTCACCACCTCTCTATACCTGGTTCACCTGCACTGTAATCCCAGTGGCTTGGGAGGCTGAGGCAGGAGGTTCGCAAGATCAAAACCAGCCTCAGCAACCTAGCAAGGCCCTAAGCAACTTAGCAAGACCCTGTGTCAAAATATAAAGAATAAAAATGGGCTGCGTGGGCTAAAACAGTGGCTCAGCACTTGGAGCACTTGCTTGGCATGCATGAGGACCCGAGTTCAAACTCCAGTACCACGGACACAGCTCAGTGTCAGAAAAACAAAAGCCAGATGGAAAAAAAAAAATTAAGGTGATTCTCTCTTTAGGGAAAAAAAAACAATGGGCTGGAGATGTGGCTCAGTGATTAAGCGCCCCTGGGTTCAATCCCTGGTACCAAAAAAAAACAAAGAAACTTTGTTTTCCAGTAATGTTTCTAGGTTTTTCTTTCTAACTATATAACCATGAAATTTTCACAAATTATTTTAATAAACTACCACCTATGAAATACAAAGAAGCAGATAAATTAATGAATAAATTATTAGCCACGATAGAGTGTTATGCTAACAAAGAAGTTTTAAGACTTCTTTGGGCATGTAAAGTAAATATGTTGTATAATTTTAATGTTTTCAAAAGTTTTAGAGTTTACTTTCCTTCTTTCCCCTCCACAAAATCCCCCATACCCTCCAGTTCCTTCTAGATTTCAGTGTTTCTGTCCATGTGCTTGATTGGACCTTCTGACACAACTCGGTGGGTAGAGCAGGACTCTCAAGCCCTTTCCCCTCCCACTGACCTCTCCTCCCCTACTCTTGGTCTCTCAGGGCTTCTTCCGTCGGACGATCCGCATGAAGCTGGAATATGAGAAGTGTGACCGGAGCTGCAAGATCCAGAAGAAGAACCGCAACAAGTGTCAGTACTGCCGCTTCCAGAAATGCCTGGCTCTGGGCATGTCGCACAATGGTGAGAGCTGACCCCAGCAAGGCGCAGGGGCTGCTGGCTCTGCCCAGCCTAAAGCCAGGTTCCAGGATGCACCCAGATAGCCTGAAAGGGGTGCCCATAGGCCAGCGCTGGGCCTGTAGTAAACACCGTGAATGTCAATTGCTGACCTCACCAACCTGGACCCTGGGTCTTAGAGCCTGAGATCTGCCACTTCCCTAGACTGACCAGCATCTACCTGGGCAGACCTGGGCAGTCGCCACCTCTCTATACCTATGGTTCATCTGATCTGGCCTAGAAGGAAACTGAGAATAGACCCCTAGCTCGAACACTGTGGGCAGCACCTGTCCCAGAACCTCAAGCCTGTGTTGGATGACCTGACATAGCATGAAAAGCCACCGCCAAAGCTAGGACCCCCTCAGCCCTACTTGGCTTTTGAGAACAGGCAGGAGTTTCCTAGAAGCCAGGCTCTCCCACGATGCAGTCTTCCCTGCCCCCTGCTCTGGGCCTCCTGCAGTCTTTTCTTCAGACCCCTGGGGTAGGCTGTTCTAAAGCCCATGGCCCCCTCTCTGCCTTCACAGAGCTCCATGGTGGGCTTATGTCAAGAGGGTGGTACGACCTGAGTCTTCCCTCTGTGGCTTTTCCAAGCTGGTGGAGTCTGACAAGTGTGTGGGTTGATCCTTCCCCCTCTGTCTGTATCTGCCTGGGCCTTGTTCCATTGTGGGGGGCAGGGAGTTTCTTAGGAAATCTCAGGACTGATTGAATCCTTCCCTCACTCGTCCTCCAACAGAAGTCAGATTCATATCCTATTCTATTAATAATGACTATAATTTGTGAGTGCTATGTGACTATTTATTCATTTACTTATTTGTTTTTGAGAAGGAGTCTCACCATGTCGCATAGGCTGCTAGTTTCAAACTCCTGGGCTCACATGGTCCTCCTGTCTCAGCCTCCTGAGTGCCCAGTATTACAGAGAGAATACTCTGGTTCAGTTGTTCCAACCATCAGTTAAGTTGTATTTTATTTTTTGCAATACTTGGGATTGAACCCAGAGTCTGGAGAAGAACTCTATCACTGAGCTCCATCCGAGCCCTTTTTAAAATTTTATTTTGAGACAGTGTTGCAAAGTGGCCAAGGCTGATCTTGAACTTGAAATTCTCTTGCCTCAGCCTCCTACATAGCTGGATTATAGGCACAAGCCACTGCCCCTGGCCCTATTAATTCTTTTTTTTTTTAGTACTGTAGCTTGAACCCAGCCCTTTTTATATTTTATTTTGAGACAGGGCCTCGCTAAGTTGCTAAGGCTAGCTTTGAACTCATTATCTTCCTGTCTCAGCCTCCTGAGTCCCATGTGCCACTGTGCCAGCCCTGTTAAGTCTTAAGAAAGTTGAAGTATCCTGTCCAAAGTCACATAGCTAATAGGTGCCAAGCTGGACCTCAGGTGCAGGTGTTCATTTCCAGAGCCTGCCTTCTGGATGCCACACCATTCTGCCTCCCAGCAAGGGTAGCCCAGTCCCTCAGCAGTTTAAGACCCTTATGTGCTGGGCACTGTGAGGGACATGCACAGAATCACTGCCCTGTGGGACTTAGGTTCTAGAGGGGCTGCCCCAGCATTGCTGTGTCAGTGACTGGAATTTCTGAGGGCCTTAGGTGCAAAAAGGATGTTTCCATCTTTGAATGTGCACCTGTAAAGGGAAAGCAAGGTTAGAGGTGCTGGCCCTGCCTGGCTCCTCTGTGACTGTCCCCTCCGCCCTGTGCAGCCATCCGCTTTGGCCGGATGCCAGAGGCTGAGAAGAGGAAGCTGGTGGCAGGGCTGACAGCCAGTGAGGGGCATCTGCACAACCCACAGCTGGCTGACCTGAAGGCCTTCTCCAAGCACATCTACAATGCCTACCTGAAAAACTTCAACATGACCAAAAAGAAGGCCCGCAGCATCCTCACCGGCAAGTCCAGCCACACCGCGGTGAGTGTCACTGCCCAGCTTGGCACAATCCCAGGCTCTGGGCCACGCTGCCACACCTGACTCCTTTAACTTCGTGGTACAGGCTGGGGTGTGGGAACATTCGGGCAGGGACTCCCCCGACCCCAGGCCTGACCTCTGACAGGGCCTGGTTTTCAGCCCTTTGTGATCCACGACATCGAGACATTGTGGCAGGCAGAGAAGGGCCTGGTGTGGAAGCAGCTGGTGAACGGCCTGCCACCCTACAAGGAGATCAGCGTGCATGTCTTCTACCGCTGCCAGTGCACCACGGTGGAGACCGTGCGGGAGCTCACCGAGTTTGCCAAGAGCATCCCCAACTTCAGCAACCTCTTCCTCAACGACCAGGTGACCCTTCTCAAGTATGGTGTGCATGAGGCCATCTTTGCCATGCTGGCCTCCATCGTCAACAAAGATGGGCTGCTGGTGGCCAATGGCAGTGGTTTTGTCACTCATGAATTCCTGCGCAGCCTCCGCAAGCCCTTCAGTGACATCATTGAGCCCAAGTTTGAGTTTGCTGTCAAGTTTAACGCCCTGGAACTTGACGACAGTGACCTGGCTCTGTTCATTGCGGCCATCATCCTGTGTGGAGGTGAGTGCGGGTGAGCAGGTGGCGGCACGGGGACCTGTCCGCGTGGTCCGCGTAGTACTGACGGTGGATCAGGAAAGGCACTAAACCGCACATGCAGGATCAGCACCCTGTTACTACAGGTGGAGGCAGAAAGAGAGAAAAACTGAAAGCAAACCGTCATGTTAATAGGGATTATTTATGGGTGGTGGAGAAATATCCCATGTTTTACCTGCATTTTCCAAATTCTAACACAATAAATACAACAGCAAGCCTGCTTACCAACGGTGACACAGCTTACTTCACGTCAGTCCCTGTTCTAGTTCTTTCCATGGGTAACTCATTTGGACCTCACAACAACCCTGGGCTAGAGGTTCTTTTTATTACCCTTTTTACAGATGAGGAAAGAAACCTAGAGAGGCCAGGTTAGCTGCCCAGAGCCTCTGGAGAGTCTGTGGGAGGTGTAGGACTTGACTCCAGGCTGTGAGCGTTAACCGCGAGGCATAGCACCCTGTGCCATCAGGAAAAACTGTTGACAGGAGCAAGAGAGGTGGGAGACCAGGGAAAGGGCACTGGAGCACTCAGTGGAGCCATCACTGACAGCACAGGGCTCAGGTCTGTCCCAGGCAAGGAAGCCTGCTGTCCCCTGAGCCACATCGCCCCTGGGTAGGGAACAGGAGTTCCTCTGCCCTTCTAAGACCCCATGCATGCCCATGTCCCCACAGACCGGCCAGGCCTCATGAACGTGCCACAGGTAGAGGCCATCCAGGACACCATCCTGCGTGCCCTTGAGTTCCACCTGCAGGCCAACCACCCCGACACCCAGTACCTCTTCCCCAAGCTGCTGCAGAAGATGGCTGACCTGCGACAGCTGGTCACCGAGCACGCCCAGATGATGCAGTGGCTCAAGAAGACAGAGACAGAGACCTTGCTGCACCCCCTGCTGCAGGAGATCTACAAAGACATGTACTGAAGCCAGCGCCCAGACACCTGCAGGCTGCAGTGCGGGCCAGCCCTCAAGCCCTCAGCACAGCCCAGAGCGGCAGGGTCTCACTCTCGCACTCCCAAACATGTGGCCCTGGCTCCCTGTGTTCCCTTTCTTCCCCCAGTCCTCCTTTGTTGTCTCCCCCTCTTGTTCCTGTCATACCAATGCCTCCTGCTCTTCTGCTCCCTTCCTCCTCCCTTTCTCCCTCCCCATCTCTGTCTGTCCTCTCTCGTCTGTGAGAGGTTTGTATTAGTTCACCAGCAACTGATGAAAGAACTTCTGCTTTCGCCCACCCTTTCCCCAGGAGAGGGAGTGGGCCGGTCCTCTCCCCAGGACTTGAGCCATCCAAAGATGCACTATGCCCTCTGGGCCTGGCTCCCCGGGAAGCTTGACATGGAGCAGCTGCAGCAGTAGCACGCAGTCACTGGGTCCCTGCTGCAAGACAGTGGCCAGGGGCCCTGGGCCAAGAGCCAGAGGCCTCCCTCAGATGGTCTCCCCTACCCAATACTGAGGCCGACTGACCCTACCCAGCAGCCACAGCCCTGACACCCAGCATCCTTCCGTTCTTCATACCAGTCTTCTAAGCCAGCATCGCTGGTGGTCCCCTGTGCTGGGAGGGCTCTCTCCAGATGGGGACCCATTCCCCCTTTGAAGAAGAGAGGTGGAGGTTGATCGGAGGGAGTAGCACACTTCATTCTGACCCTAGGCCTCAAGGTCTGAGTTTAGGGTCAGAGGCCAGAGGGCTTGGAGCTGGCCTTCCATCAGCACCCTGCTGTCCCCCTACCCTGTAGCAGCCACTCACATTGTGTCAGAACCCAGCACCAGCACTCTTTTCTCTCACCAGGAGCTGCTGGCCCTGGCCCCTGCCCCGACACTCCCTGGAGCTGCTGCTCCAGCACACACCACAAGCACTGAAATCACTTTACCGCAGGTCCTGTGCCCCACCCGCGCCTCCCCAAGGGGGCTGGGTAGATCTCTGGGTGGGCATGGCAGTCCTGCCGTGTCAGCCAGCACCTGCCAACAGGAATACTGCACTTTCCAACACCATTCATCCCCACAGCTCTGCAGCCCTCCCTGCCCCTGTTCTCAGCCCAGGTGATCACCTGGGACTCTCCCTGCACAGTCTCTAGTGGTCCTGTGTGTCTGGCCCCTGCCCCAACTCCTAGGTAGAGGAGCACCCACCACAGGAGGGCAGAGGGCCCACTCAGGTCTGCTGGCTGGGGTAAGGGACCAGCTAGGTGGTGGGAGAGCTAGGGTTAGAGCTTTGCCATCTGAGCACATCTCTGCAAGGAAATGGCATAGAGGGTAAGCCCAGCATCTGGCCCTGCCAGCATGGTGAACTTCCGTATCCCAGGATCACTGCTAGCAAGAGCCGTTCTTCTCCCCCCTTCCCCAGCTGACCAGATTTTGGGGGTACGGGGTGCTGCCTTTTGGGCCAAGGCTGTGAAGGGAGCTGTTTGCCTGACCCCTCCCCCACTCACTCTGTCCCATCCCCACCCAGGTCTGGTGCTGAGGGTGCAGCTCTTCTCAGTGTCTGAGCAATCTCCAATACTGAAGTGTATATTTTTGCTAGGAGCCCCAGCTTCCTGTGTTTTTAATATAAATAGTGTACACAGACTGACAGAACTTTAAATAAATGGGAGTTAAGTATTTAAGCGTTGACTTGAAGGTGACTCACTTTTTTGTGTGCTTTTCTGGGGACCAGTGGGGCTCTTCCTCCTCCGTATCCAGGGCTGCGGGGAACATGGAGGCTCAAGGGGCTCTGGAGTGCTGGCCAGAGAGAATCAGTTCTGGCTGTGGTTGCTGTTGCCCCCACTCACCATTTGTCACTCAGGAGGGTGGAGGATGAGAAGACACCGTCCTGCCTGCAGGGAGAAGGTACACGTTCCCAGCAGCACTAGTCGGAGAGGAGTGTGGGGTGTATGGGAGAATCCGGGAACTCTGGCCCTTGACCAGCATGCAGGACTTGAAAAACCCAAGCTGGCTGACCACAGCCCTGAGAGATCAGGACTTCCTGTCCTCAGATGACACCAGTTTTCTCTTTTATCTCCAGTGGGACCATCTTCACAGAGACGCTAGTCACCCAGCGCTCAGCAGCCAGTGTGTTAACCAGCTTTCTGTCACCATAACAAAATGCCGGAGATAAGCAACTTAGAAAAGCACTCTTATGGATTGGTTTTATGGGTTTCAGCTCATGAAGAGTTGGCCCTGTTGCTTTTGGCCTGTGGCCGCACATCTGTCGCAGAACACAGCTCCTCATCTCATGGCTTAGAAGTGAAAGGCCAAGGTCCTGTAATTCCCTTTAGGTCCCCAGTGACCTAAAGACCACCCACAAGGCCCCACCTGTTAAGTTTCCACCACCTCCCAGTAGTGCCCTTCACCTCATGGGCCCTTGTGGGACACAAGATTCCAAACTCTTAACAGGTAAGTATCAGTGCTTCACTAGTCAGAAACAAGCTCTGCTAAATCCTTCCAGTTGGGGAATGTAGCTCAGTGATTGTCACGGACGGAAGGACCAAAACGGGAAACAGGTCATGGAGGGAGGATGAGCTGCAGAGGCCTGTCCCCCTCCAGGACTGGACAGGAAAATGGTATCATCCATCCGAGGACCACCGGCGCTCAAACACCCCTGATGCTACAGCAACCCAGGAGCCCGAAACTGCCTACCCACCTAACTGTGGACTGCCACCACCGGAGCCAGAGCCAACGCACACCAGGCTGCCAGGCTCCCTGCGGCTACCGCCACTGCTGCTGGAACCCGGCCACTCCTTCAATCCTGGAGCCCCAACTCAGCAGCCCCTGCCAGAAGTGCCATCAGCATTTGGGGGCAGACAGGAGGTTTCCTCTCCCTTCCTGTCTGCTGCTTTACCTCCCACGGAAAACACTTAACTGGAAAACACTTAACTGTAAGTGTCCTTTGTACATTTCCAGCCCCTGCAGCATGTGGAGAAGGGAGGAGTTGGCCACGAGCCAACAAGCCCAAGGTACAAACCCCAGCTCCGAGGTGAGGGCGCCAGGCAGGCTCCCAGCCTCAGGGCATGGGCTAGAACCACACTGGCCTCCCTGTTCTCTCCCTCTGCCGTCATCAGCAGAACATTCTGAACCGTCAGGTCTCGTGGGGTGCATTGCAGCCAGGAGCTGCCAGCCCCAGTGGAAAGGAGGAACGTGTGCGCAGGGTCTTTGAACTTGGTAACCTTACTTGTAACAGATCTTCTAGTTTACTTGTTTTAGGTGCTGGGGATCAAACCCAGGGCCACACAGAGGCTAAACATGTGCTCTCTCCCCTGAGCTACACCCTGAGCCCTGTCCTCTCCATCCAGACCATCAAGAGGGAGAAAAATAGTTAACAACTGTATCTCCTTTGTTAGAGGCCAATCCTCTTCCCAGCCCTAAAAAGAAGGAATACACACCGGCTAGTGGTTAGCTACATCTCAGTTCAGAGGGGAAGCTAAGTCTCAGGCCCAGTTTTCTGTTGTGACCTGGATTCTAGTGCTGTCACTCTGCCTTAGTTATTACCATCACCAACTATTCCTTATTAAGCAGCAATGGCGTGCCATGCCTCACTTGCACCTGGCCTCTAATCTTCACCGCCCTACAAGGCGACTGTTGACACCTGGTTCACAGGTGCAGCGTGGGGAAAGGTAAGGGAGGTGCAGAGCTGGTGTTCCACCACTGGCCTGAGGATCTTTTTTTTTTTTTAATTTTAAAGTTTTCTTTCTGTTACCGGGATTGAACCCAGGTGCGCTTAACCACTGAGCCACATCCCCAGCCCATTTTATTTCTTATTTTGAGATAGGGTCCTGCCAAGTTGCTTAGTGCCTCACTAAGTTGCGGAGGCTGGCTTTGAACTTGCAGTCCTCCTGCCTCCGCCTCCAGAGCCTCTGGGATTACAGGCATGCGCCACGGCACCCAGCAGGTCTTTGCTTTTCACTCATGAGAAGTCCTTGGGGAAGAACAGTTCATCACCTGGTGTCTTTTAATGATGCTCAGGACAAAGGAATCAAACATTTAGACTTTAAGGGGGGAAAAAAGGCAACCTTGAGATAATTGGAAGATACCATCTTTACAATATTCTATAAACCTAAAACTATTCTGAAATAAATTTAAAAAGAAAAAAGGTACTGCGGGCGTGACTCAACAGCAGAGCACTTTTGCAAGGCCCTGGGTTTGATCCCCAGCACACATACAAAAAAATTAAGAGTAAAAACAAAATTGAAAAAGGAAAGAGCCCGGTACGGTGGTATACAGCTATAATCCTAGCTATTTGGGAGACTGAGGCAGGAGGATTGCAAGTTTGAGGCCAGCCTGAGAAACTTAGCAAGACCCTGTCTCAAAAAAAAACAAAAAAACAGAAAAACTGGTGCTCAGTGGCAGAGCACCCCAGGGTTCAGTACCCAGTATAGCTTCTCAGCTCCAGGAGGTAGAGGGGTTGCTCATACGATAGGAATAATGAGGGGAAAGAATGGGCTAATAAAGAGGAGGAAGGTTCACGACTCCAGAAAATAGGCAGAAATCTTCCAGGAACTTTTCACTCTTTTCATGGCGTGGAGTTTCCTGCCATGGCGGCTGCTAGAATTCTTCTAGCCTCAGAGAGGGTGGGAGACTATGCAAGTCTAGGTCAAGTTAACCCTATTGTAGAACAAAGGATGGAGCATTTCTCTAACGTGCAATACTGAGTAGAATCTGACCCTAAAGTTAGGGCAACAAACAGGACAGACACCATCCAAAGACAAAGATGCCTAGTCTTGTCATCCCATTGTAAGCCCCAGTGAAAAGTCAGGGTGTTCAGCAGAATGGCCTTCAGGTCCCTGAGGGGTAACGTAGGCAACCAACACCACCACAGTCCGAAAGAACGAACTTCAGAGGTGTTACCTACAGCAAAGCCAGTGAGAGACTAATAAGGTATCACCCAGATGTGTGACTTCCAAAGTTAGTGGTTTTTAAGGCAATTAGGAGCAAGTGAACTAGAGGGTTTATTTAGGTTTCTCCTTGGTAAGAGAAGCAGTTGTGAAAGCTTTCTGGAGGATGATACAGGCAACCACAGAATTCCCAGAAAATCAGAAATAGGAAGAAACAAGCCTCAGGCTGGGGGTGTGGCTCAGCAGTAGTAGAGCCCCTGCCCAGCATGTTCCCGGAGCTTCAAAAAAAGGTAATGAAAAATAATGTATAGAAAAAAATGAAGGTTTCCCATTATTAAAAGATGCAAAATGAAATCAAAACATGAGAAACAAGGGGCTGGAGAGGCGGCTCAGCAGTAGAGCACTTGCCTGGCATGCGAGGGTTCGATCCCCAGCACCACACACACAACTAAGTGGAGGAAAAACAAAACCCACAGGAGAAAATAAAATTCTCTCTCTCCCTCTCTTAAAAAAAAAAGGACATAATTTGATGCAGCAGAATATATAACAAAACTCTCTGGGGTTGGAGCAGTGGCTCAGCAGTTATAGCACTTGCCTGGCATGTGTGAGGGTGCGGGTTCAAACCCCAGCACCAAGTACACAACTGAGTGTTGGAGCAACGAAGGCCATGTGAAAAACTAAATAAAGTTATTTCTTTCTTTCTCTGTCTCTCTCACTGTCCCTCTCTCTTTAAAAAAAAAAAAATTCTGTTAAAAAAAACAAATAGGATTCTCCCTCTCTCTCATTGTTCCTCTCTCTTTTTGGGAAAAAAAAGAAGTCTGAACTATTGGTTCAACTTACTGACAGACACAGGAAGTTGTTGAAATTCAATTTAAAACTCTTCCCTCTAGGACTGGAGAGATGGCTCAGTGGTAGAGCGCTTGCCTCAGTGGTTAACTGCCCCTGGGTTCAATTCTCTGTATCAAAAATCTCCCTGTAGCTGGGCACGGTGCACACCTGTAATCCCAACATGTTGAGAGGTTAAGGCAGAAGGATGCCAAGTTCAAGGCCAGCCTCGGCAACTCAGTGAGACCCTGTCTCAAACTAAAAATTAAAAAGGGCTGGAGGTGTAGCTCAGCGGTAGTGCACCCCTGGGTTCAATTTCCAGTACTGGGGTGGGGAAAATCTCCTTTAACTTAAGTGAATTCTTCCTATTTGATCTGTTTCAATTCCCCTACTTATCGCCCACACGGGGCAGTGCAGTCTAGTGAAGATAGCATGGGCTTTGGAGGAGTAAGATGCAAATACGGTGGGCGTGGGGTGTCTTAGAAACAGAACTGGAAGAGCTCTTAGAAGAGGTCATGGTCCTTCTCTAACCTCGCCATCTCCCCAGCCAGGAGTCAGGAAGTACCTTGTGCAAGGTCACGTCAGATTTCCTGGCTCCAAGTCTATTGCTGTGAGTTCACATTGAGCTACATGTCAGGTCCTGGCCAAGAGATCTTCAGCCATGATTCATTTCATCCTCACAACAACTTTATCAGATAATCAGGTTTCTTGGCTGCAAACAATTGTAGACGACAGATTATTTACCTGGAAAAGGGAGTCACAAAAGCCTAGTACCAGCCGGGCATGGTGGCACATGCCTGTCATCTCAGCAACTTGGGAGGTTGAGGCAAGACTGTCTCAAAATAAAATGGTTGGGGGCTGGAGCACTGGCTCAGCGGTTTCAGCGCTTGCCTGGCAAGAATGAGGACCCAGGTTCAAACCCCAGCACCACGTACACAACTAAGTGTTGGAGCAACTAAAGCCATGTGAAAAATTAAATAAAAGTTGTTTCTTTCTCTGTCTCTCTCACTGTACCTCTCTCTTAAAAAAAATAAAATAAAATGGTTGGGGATGTGACTTAGTGGTGAAGCACCCCTGAGTTCAATCCCCAATTCAAAAAAAAATAGCCAACTCACAAAACCTCCAGGCAGCCCCATGTGGAGGCTGATCCACCCAGGTCAATGTTCCTGTGTCCACTGGACTGCTCAGCATCTCTCCCACTGAAAAAGAGGACACCTGAAGACCAACGCGCCATCAAAACCCAATCTTGGCAACCATTCTGTTCTCAGGAGCAGCTGTGGTGGAGAGACTCCCTGAGAGAGGAAATCTGTCCACCTTGCCCAAACTGGCCTTCAGGGACAGGGGACTCGAGAGGTACATCTACTCTCCTTAGCCCTGTCCAGCCTGTTCTTGGTGGATGATTTCCAAGAGCACTTGTCAGCCCTGGCACCAGCCAGGCACCAGAGGGTTGCAAGGAAGAAGCATGCAGCATCTGCCTAAGGACCCCACTCAAGGGCCCATGGGGAGGAGGGCTTAGGGTCACAGGTCAGTACTGTCAACATAAGCATTTCAACAGTGCCTCAGGGTCCCTCAGTATTCAGTCCCCAGCTAAATGACCTCAGAGACAGTCTGAAGGGACACCTTCCTGCCACACAATTTGTAGTGTCCTCATTGCACCGCAGCTCCCACAAGCCCCCTCCTGTCCCCTGCTCATGGTTGCCTTTGCTGGGACATCAACACTGTTCTAATTTCTTGTGCCCATGAGAGCAAGCTGGCGTCATTGACAAGCACAGACCAGCAGGCCACAGTGACCTTGATCTAAGGTTCCCAGCACCTCCAGGATCTGCCCTGCACAGGACCAGTTTGGATTATAATGAAGATAGAGGTTGTCTGGGGTCACCTAGCAGCCATTTATCAACCAGTTTCAGCCAGCCCACCTGAAGAGAGACTTTCAGGGATCCAGTCCTCTGATAAGCAAGATTAGGGCTGGGTAGAAGCTCACCTGGGTCACCCAGGCAGTACAAGATTAGGGCCGGGTAACAACCTCAATTCCACAATCAGAATTTGGGTTTGTTCAGCTCTGGAGTTGGGAGAGGAGTCCATCTGGTCTCCTCAGTTAACCTTGACCAGTACAGGTGACCTCTCCAGCTTAGGACTCCAGGCCCATGGCTCCGTCCGAGATCATCCTGCCTACCCAGACCCTTATAGTCCTCCAATATTTACCCAGAAGGTCCCTGAAGTCCTTCATACCACACCCACATCCCCAGAGCCTGTGGGACAACAGGAAGCCACGTCTCTCCGCAGGCCTGGGGCAGTGGGAGGGGCGGGCCTGGCCGCGGAGCCCCGCCCCTTGGCCCCACCCAGGAAGGGTGGGATAAAGTAGGACCCAGCTGCCCCGCCAGGTTCTCACCAGGGCTGCAGCTGGGATGGACCCTGCGGGGCGCTCTGGCAGCGGCCCCGGTGGGGAGAACGGCCCCTCTTCCCAGCTGCCGTTCAGGTAGGGGTCTGGGTCTCAGGGACACGCTGGGAAGGAGGGGGAAATTCTTTGAGGCTCAGTCCGGCCATTGAAAGCCCAGTCTCTAAGGATTTGGAGTGTATCCGATCCCTTGCCCCAACGTTGGAAGGTTCTAAAAATCATCCCCGACTCCCTCAGAGTCCAGAGGAGGAGACCGAACCCAGACAGGGGAAAGGAACACACCAGGGCCCCCAGCTGTCGGCTAGTGCAGGGTCTGGCCACTCCAAGCGGCGGTTCCCCACTTGCCTTTCTTTTTACTCTACTAAGGTTTCTCTACCAGAAACACCAAACTCCCTGAGGGTGGACTCTGATCTGGTCACCTTTGCCATAGTCCCAGCGCTTGGCATGGTGCCGGTATTCATGAATGGACAGAAGCACTTTTTTTTTCTTTTTGTACCAAGGTCTCTTAACCACTGAGCCATATCCCCAGCCCTTTTTATATTTTATTTTGAGACAGAGTCTCACTAAGTTGCTTAGGGCCTCACTAAATTGCTGAGGCTGGTTTTGACCCCCCAATCCACCTGTCTCATTTTCCCCAGCCACTGGGATTACAGGTGTGCCCCCCCACTCCTGGTGCCCAGGGAAATCACTTTTGGTGGGGGGAGCAGGGATTGAACCCAGGGGCACTTAAAAACTGAATCACATCCCCAGCCCTTTTTTTTGTTTGTTTATTTTTTTGGGTTTTTTTTTTTTGGTCATTTTGAACACAGGGTCTCACTAAATTGCTTATGACCATGCTCAATTGCTGAGGCTGGCTTTGAACTTGCAATCCTCCTGCCTCAGCCTCCTGAGCAGCTGGGATTACTGATCTGCACCAGTCCCAGACTGGATGGAAACACTTTAGGTTGTACATTACACCATTAGAGTGTCTTTCCTTTGGACATACTGGCTCTGCGTCAGAGCACACAAGCCCACCAGGCCTTCATACTTTGGCATAGATTCATTTGCCAAAGACTGCAAGCAGTCAGTTCTCCCAGGAGAACTGCAGTTTGGGTAAAGGAGGGCTAATTGTGGAGCTTGAGGTCTCAGTGTGAAGTTGTTTTTCCGGGCTGGGAGAAAAGGTGGCCAGCCAGTATATGGCAAAAAAAAAAGATGTTTATTAATGGAGATTTCCAGTTGTTTCCTTCCTGAGCAGGGTCAGGACGGTGGTAGCCTAGACAAAGTATGTACTCTTGATTTATAAAACTCAAGGACTCATTGGCAGATTCCACCTTGCCCTTCCTCTGCCCACCTTGCTTTCTCAGGGCCCCACCCCAGGTCCAGTTCTGACCCCCAGACTCATTCCCCCTCGGTCCCCTACTTCAGTCCCTCGTACCCCACCCCCAGTCCCCAAACCCCGCCTCCACAGGCCTGGATTACCTCTGACCTCTGTCTACTCTGTCCCTCTATCCTGGGCTTCAGAACTCAGCCTGACAGATTCCCCAGACCCAGCAGTGATGGGTGAGTCCTTGATTAAGTAGAGAATTATCACACAGAATGAGGACACCTGGGTCTCAGCTCTGGTTCGGAGTCTCAGGCCCCTTCTTTTTTTTTTTTTTTTTTTTTTTTTTAAAGAGAAGGACAGAGAGTGAGAGAGGGAATCAATTTTTATTGAGTTTTTCACAAGGCCTTCACTGCTCACTTCGTTGTGTACGTGGGTGCTGGAGTTTGAACCCTCATACTTGTGCATGCAGGGCAAACGCCGTAACCGCCGAGCCACCACCCCAGCCCGTCTCAGGCCCCTTCTGAACCTCAGGTTTTGAAAACAGGAAAAATGAATCCTGCCTTATGAGGTTGGTTTTGAGGTTCAAATGATCTCTTTTGACATTTCTCTAAACCAAATGCATTTTATCTGCATATTAAGAGCTGTTTTGGGCCTGGAGCGGTGGCTCAGCGGTTATGGTGCTTGCCTGGCATGCACGAGTGCGTGAGTTCGAACCCCAGCACCACGTACACAACGAAATGTTGGAGCAACGAGAGCCACATGAAAAACTAAATAAAATTGATCTCTCTCTCTCTCACTGTCCCTCGTTCTTAAAAAAAAAAAAAAAGAGGTGTTTTGATAGGGGACCCAAACTAACAATTAAATGGGAGTTAACTAGAATTAAACGTGTTCTCTTGCAGGATTTATCAGCCTTTCATGTGTTCATGTATAATGAACGCTGTGCAACATACCTCTAAGAAAACAGACTGGGCACAGTGGTGCACACCTATAATCCAGCTACCTGGGAGGCGGAGGCAGGAGGATTGCAAGTTTGAGGCCAGCATGGGCAACTTAGTGAAACCCTGTTTCAAAATAAGTAAAAAGATCTAGGGATATAGCTCACTGGCATGGCGTCCCTGGGCTCCATCCCCAGTAAGGGGGTGGGGGAGATAGATAAATAACAAAATTTTCTTGAGTTTTCTGCTGAGATAGATAGGACTATTGCTTTCTTTGGTACCAGGAATTGAACCCAGGGGTGTTTAACCACTGAGCCATATCCCCAGTCCAATTTTTTTTTATTTTTAAAGAGAGAGAGGGACAGTGAGAGAGAGAAAGAATCAACCTTATTCAGTTCCTTATGCATCCCTGTTGCTCCGAGACTTCATTGTGTATGTGGTGCTGGGGTTTGAATTCCTGTCCTTGTGCATGCCAGGCAAGCACTGTAACCACTGAGCCACCACTTCAGCCCCTCAGTCCAATTTATTTTGAGACAGAGTCTTGCTAAGTTGCTTAGGGCCTCCTTTAGTTACTGAGGCTGGCTTTGAATTTACAATCCTCCTGCCCGAGCCTCCCCAGCCTTCTGAGATTACAGGTGTGAATCAGTACATCCAGCTGGCTTTTTTTTCCTTCCCCAAAACTCACATATCAATGGGTAAATATTATTGCTAGAATGAGAGGGCTTGATATCAATTCGATTTCTCTTTTGGCAATATTGTTCATGTAGATAAGTGGGTGGGATCAAGAGGCACTTGTATAGGGGCATACCATTCTTCCAATTGCCTCTGAGAAATGGTAATACATAGTGATCTGTGAACACAAATTACAGTTTAATGATTTTACATTTATCCCCCAGGCCCTCAACAGCTCCCATAACAATGACATTTGTTACAAGTATATTATTATGTAG